>CAOLHI010002373.1:0-264835 GCA_948474755.1 Ctenosaura bakeri | reverse complement strand
GGGAGGAGGAGAAAGAAACAGGGACATTTCAAAAGCATCTGAAAAAGTGGGATGGTAGAGGCAGCGGCCAAGCACAAGGGAAGTGGAACAGTTTGGATGCTGCAGACCTGTTTGGTCCCAGAAGAACCAAAGATGTGCCTTTGATAGTTCATGTGGTCTAGGAGAAAGAAAAGCTATGTGGGGTGTAGCTACTGGGAGACAAAATGAGCTCTTTGCTACTCCAGATATGAGTTCTGCCACTCCGATGAAAAGTTTCCATCCATCCCCAAACTGCCTGAAAAGAGGGAAACCCTGGAAATCATCCACACCTTTCTGTGTTGCTGTTCCCTGGCCTGCTTCTTCTCTTTGGATGCCTCCACAGTACTTCCATGTGCTCAGCTGGAGTTTTCAGTGACTGCATGCTAGAAATTTAGGAACTGGAGGAAAATTTCATTTGAGAGTCAGAGGTTTTTATGGGGGGGGGGCGAGGCCCTCATTTTGCCTCCTCCTGTAGCCACATCCCTGTGCCCCATTCATGGATCTTACATTATGGTAGGATTAGAACTCCTGTCCCACGTCCATCAAAAATCCCCTCTCTGCAACACTAATAGTGGTTTGAGGGTCTTACGGTGTCAGAAGAGACAGCCTGGATCCATTTTGCAGATGAGAGAGAGCCTTGATTTTATCAACCCAAACCCATGTGCCCCAAAAGGGGGAAAAAAAATGAAAGTCCTGCGTCTGTTGCCTCCATCACTTGGTGGCCCGTTCCGATCCTGCCAGCGCCTCCACGGGAGAGATTAGAGCAGGGATTACCAGCATCCCGACACAGGTTTAATTTCCTCTGGCCATCTGGAACAGGCGGCCAACACATTCCCTTTCTAGCAAGGAGGAGGAATCGGTGTACGTTATTTCACCCTTATTTCACCTTAGGAATAAAGAGGACTTGGGGAGGTGGGACATGCGGAAGACGCATTAGCAACTTTGTTTGAGCTTGCCTTCTGCACACAATGTCATTTTCTGCACCCATTCCTCTTTGCTCGCCGGTTTCCCTTTTGCAATAAAGATCCCAGCTGCAGAATGTGCAGAATTCTTTCCTCCCAAGCCTAAAGATATAAAGAAAGGGAAGGAGACAGTCCTCGTTTTCGTCATGCGCAGCTTGGCTGGCGACCTCCATTCATGCCATCTGTGGTTCTTGGGCAGGAAGGGCCACGAAGAAATCCATAAGCGTCAGGTACACACCTCCACGGGAGAAATTTTGCTAAGCATCTTCCTTTGGTGTTACGCTCAGATGTTTGTGGATGCCCCAGTAGTTAGGAACCCCCAAAGTGGCATCTGTGGCTTGGCTTTGAGTGGGGACAAGACAGTAGATGCTGCAACTGGTCGGACAAAATCCTGATGCTCCCTTCAAGCGCCAGAGCTACCCAAAACACATCATTGAGCAAAACCTCGTCTGAATGTGATTCACGTCTAGGGTTGCCAGATCTCAGGGCCTGGGCCTAAGACTTCAGTGTTTTGTGGGTCATCTGCAGGTGGCCTGATAAGGATGCACATTATCTACTTTTTGGCAAGGGGAGCGAGTTCGTTTCCAGACGAGAGGCCTGTGTGCAAATTTCCAGCTCAGCTAGAAAAACACCAGCTTTCTGTACCTTCCAAAGCTTGGTTTCTTGCTGCAATTTACAACAACTTAGTTAGCTTCTTCCCTCCCTCCCAGTTGTTGTGGTGCTGGGCCCCACCCTCTGCTTTCCTCTGCATTGGCCTCTGGCTAGAAGCCAGGAGGCTAGCTTCAGTAGTCATTCTCCCATAGCAAGTGGGAGGGAATAATGCCCTCATTTCAGCTTGATCCGGGGGAAAAGCCCCTTTCGCTTAGACTTCTCTCTTGATTTCCAGACAGAAAAATACGTTCGATCTTTCTCTCTCAGTTTGAATGACAAACGGTGAGCAACTGTGGTTAGTACATAATGCATAACGCTGAATTTGCCGGGTATGTGTGTCATGTTTAAATATTTGAAGGGGTGTCATGTCAAAGATGGAGCAAGCTCGTTTTCTGCTGCTCCAGAAACTAGGACACGGAGCAATGGATTCAAACAACAGGAAAAGAGATTTCACCTAAATATCAGGAAGAACTTCCTGATGGTAAGAGAACTTTGACAGTGGAATACGCTGCCCCAGTGGAGTGTGATGGAGTCTCCAACTTTCGAGGTTTTTAAGGAGAGGCTGGGTGGCCATTTGCTGCGGGTGCTTTGAGTGTGTGTTCCTGCACGGCAGAAGGGGGTTGGACTCGATGTGGTCTCTTCCAACTCTATGTTTCTATGATTCTGTGTCTCTAAATCTCCGGTTTTAGTCCAGAAACTTCAGGGCCACTGACAACCCGCTCATGTCAAGGAGCATTTATGCTATGTAGGAAGCTGCGGGGATGGGTCATTTCTTCTCTGTCTCTTTTTCTCTCTTTCCCAAGGAAGGACATGGTGCCCATCTGAGATCAGAAGGCATTTGTCTCAATGCCACCTGCTCTAATCCAGCCTGCCCTGCCCCCTGCTCCCTCTCCCAGCCCCGCACACTTTGCTTCGGCTTCGCCAGGCCTTAATCCAGGGATTATCCAACCCAATCCCAAATCTCCTTTGATCCCGGCATGCCGTGCGTGACCAGGATGGTGGGGGGGAGGCATTGCCCCAGCCGTAGAACCCGCTGTTTGTTGAGCACCGGTGACCTGGGGAGGGTGATGTGGCGCTCCAAGGTAAACGGCTCCAGAGAAAGAGAGAGAAAAGCGGACAGATCAGTCTTCTCAAAATATCCGGGGATCAAGCAGATCCCAGAACTTAA
Organism: Ctenosaura bakeri; assembly: GCA_948474755.1. NCBI lineage: Eukaryota > Metazoa > Chordata > Lepidosauria > Squamata > Iguanidae > Ctenosaura > Ctenosaura bakeri. The sequence continues at coordinate 262,036 of CAOLHI010002373.1, read as the reverse complement.
ACCCTCGGTCAGATCCGCTCGGAGGGTTCGCCAGCATGGAACACACACCCTTCCCAGTGATGACACAAAAGGAAAGAATCCAAACTCACGTGAAGCTGCCCTAGACCAAACCTGGCTGCTTCTCCGAGACAGGCCATTTCCGCACTAGACTGTTATAGCGCGATGATGGCACTTTCAACATCCTATGGAATCCTGGGGTTTGCAGTTTCGGGAGGGGCAGGCTGTGATGATTCCACTTTCAACATCCTCTGGAATCCTGGGGTTTGTAGTTTCAGGAGGGGCCGGCTGACCCCTCCCGAAACTGCAAACCCCAGGATTCCATAGGATGTTGAAAGTGGAATCATAGCGCTATAACAGCCTAGTGCGGAAATGGCTACAGAGTCTGGAAAAGTTCTTTTTGTTCAAAAAACAGAGAAGCAAAACCAACCCCAAATTCCCTAGCCAATATAGACAATGACCATGCTGGCAGAAGGATCCCTGGATTTGTAGTCCAAGAGGAGTAACTCCCCCAAACTCTTCCAAACAATGTGATTTTCTGGGCTCTAAGGTTTCTCTCTTTGTGTGTCTATGCGAGTCCATCCTTCTGCCTGCTTGCAACCGATCTTTTTAAATCAAAAACCAGAAGGACACTAACAATAGCTTTCCATGTTTCAGTTTTCAAGGAAAGGCTTTTGCTCCCGTTTCCATGCTGTGCAAATCTGTAGCACACCCAGTAGTGCAGCAGCAACATGGCAGCCGTGTCCAAATATTTAAAGGGATGTCATATGGAGGATGGAGCACGTCCGTTTTCTGCTGCCCCAGAGACAAGGGTCATTCTACCCTACACTGTCATAGTGCTATGATTCCACTTTCAACCTACTGTGGGATTCTGGGGTTTGTAGTTTCCCAAGGCCCAAGAGCTCTCTGGCTGAGAATGCTAAAGGCCCGTCCCTAAACTGCAAACCCCAGGATTCCAGAGGATGTTGAAAGTGGAATAATAGCACTATAACAGTGTAGGGTGGAATGGCCATAGACACAGAGTAATGGGTTCAAACTTCAGGAAAAGAGATTCCAAGAACTCCCTGATGGTAAGAGCAGTTGGACAGCAGAATAAGATCCTTCCTGGGAGTGTGGTGGAGTCTCCTTCTTTGGAGTTTTTCAAAGAGAGGCTGGATGGCCATATTTCCGGAGTGTTTTGATGGTGTAGTCCTGCATGGCAGAAGGGGGTTGGACTGGATGGCCCTCGGGGTCTCTTCCAACTCTATGATTCTATGTTGAAGACAGAGCAAGCTTATTTTCAGGTGCTCTGGAGGCTAGGAAATGAACCAATAGGTTTGAATGGCAAGAAAGGAGATGCCGCCTAAACACTGGGAAGAACTCTCTGTTCCGGAGTGGAACACGCTGCTTGGAGAGTGGGCAATTCTCCTTCTTTAATGGTCTTTCAGCAAAGGTTGGATGATCATCTCTCAGAAGTCCTTTGGCCGTATGTCCTGCATGGCAGGGGCTGGGCCAGAGGGCCCTTTCGTGGCCTCTTCCCACTTATGAGTCTGTGATTTTTGCAGGGCAGGGCTGCCCTGGTTGGAAAAGTGGCAGCATGCACCATTCCCACCTCTGCCGAAACCAGGGAAGATTTCACCTTGGCAACCTTGCAAGAAGCTTACATCAACCCAGACGCACCCACCTCTCCCGGGACACGCGTGTATTCCCCGATAAGGAAAGCAGACACGCCTGCAGATGTATGCCGTCCCCCCGGCCGGCCGGCCGCCCTCCCTGACGGCCGATGCTTCTCCCTTTGTTAGCTCAGCCGTCCTCTCCCTTCGGGACACCTGCTTCCTTTTCAGGCCTCGCCACCCATTCCCGCAAAGCTCCCCTCGCCTCCGCCAAGCGCCACGCTGGACCGCGGTGTTTACCTGGGAACGGTGCTTTCTTGCGCTGGCAGTTACCTAGCAACAGAGCAGCCAGGTGACGTGCGCCGGCAGGAGCAGAAGGGAATATATTTATAACAGATGTTTCCAGACAAGTCCCTGAACAAAAGGAGAAATGGGAGGCGAGGCCGGCTGGGGAGCCGAAGAGGCCCACGAGCCAAAGGCAGGCTTGGATCACCCATCTCTCCATTTTTATTATTTACAGTCGTCCTCCATTATCTATGGGAGATTCATTCCAAGGGCCCCGGCGGATGCCTGAAACCACAGATAGTACCAAACTCTGTGTATACTATTTTTTCCCCTATAGCGACCAGTGAGTGGGTAGCATATACAGCCTGCGCATGCTGGACAAAAAGATAATTCGTGTCCTGGATGGGACGGAGCAGGACATGCGAGATTTCATCATGCTACGCAGAATGGCGCACGATTTAAAACTTGTGAATTGTTTGCTTCTGGAAATTTTCCATTTAATATTTTCGGACTGTGGTTGAGCAGGGGTCAACTAAAACTAGGGAAAGTGAAACCGTAGATAAGGGGTGAGGAGAGAGGGGGCTACTGCATCAACCAGCGGCTGGATGTAGTCTAATTTTAACGACTGGATTTTTTCTTATGGTTACGTTACATAACTTTCATAAAATCATAAGCAACCCCAAGCGCCATTAAGTACAACTCATTTTTTCCGTTTTGGAACACATAATCAAAGCATTCCCAATGGGCTCAGGCAAAAGCAGAATCTCTTTTTCTGAAGTTTGAAGCCATTGCTCCATGTCCTAGTCTCTGGAGCAGCAGGAAACAGGCTTGCTCCATCTTCCATATGACATCCCTTCAAATATTTAAACATGGCCATCATGGTGCCTCTTAACCTTCTCTTCTCCAGGCTAAACATACCCAGCAAACTAAGGTGGTCCTCCCAGGGCATCATGGTTTCCAGACCTTCTGCCATTTTGGTCGCTCTCCTCTGGACGCTTTCCAGCTTGTCAATATCTTTACGTATACTTAGCTTTGTAGCAGAGTGGCTAAGAAACCCTGTTAGTGAACTGCAAAGATGTATAATGGGACGCTGGCAAGAGTGTCTGGAAGCACATTAGGGTCTACCAATGCGCATGGGCACTCCTTAGGCAGTGCGCCAATGCCCAACGTGAACATTTCTCCAATTGTTCCTTGGTCACTCCCCTGCCTCCTCTACAGGACAATGTAGCAGCAGTGCTTAACAGCATACAGGTATGATGGAGCTGCCTAATTCTAATTCTCACGGACGTAAGTGCCCAACAGGATTCCATCCAACTTTGTTTTTGATAATTTAATCACTTTTTAATTTTTCTATGCTATGAATTTTTGCTTTAATTGTTGTAAGGCAATGCAAGCCGAGGCTGAACTATTATTTTTCAAGGTCTGGCCCAAGTTGGACAACGGAGTCGGTCGACTCTCCTTCTTTGGAGGTCTTTGGTTGTGTATTCCAGCATGGCGGAGGCGACAGCGTTGGTCTCCAAGGCCCTGGTGGCCTCTCGCAGCGTTATGATTTTTTGGTTCTTTGCTAGCGTACCTGCCGCCAGGACAGGAGGCAGAACACCTGTTCGGTTTAATCGGTCCCTTTTGGCCTCCTCCTTAAGCAAACAGCTGCTCGGAGACCAGGGAGAGAAGCGGGAGCAAGACTAAACAAAGGGCTCTGTTTTGTCAGATGGGTGCAAAGGGGGCGAGAGGGAGAAGCGGCCCCGAGTGGCCACGTGCTCTCCTTCCGCAAACAGACGAGAGGAACACCTGCCTCTTGCCATCAAGTGAAGACACTGAGAGCATAAGAAGAGCCATCGTCCAAGGTTCAGGCCATGATCGCTGGAACATTAAAAGGAAAGGAGTATTCCCCTGAACATGTGCAGAGTGCCTAGTTTGCAGCAGAGACTCATAGACACACATGGAAGGGGCCCCTGGGATATCAAATCCAACCAGGAAATCCAACAAAAGCATCTCCACCAGACACCCGTCCAGTCTTTTCGCCAAGCTGAACATGGCCAGCTCTCTCAACCTTTCCTCCTAGCTTTTGTTCTCCACACCTCTTATCTTCCTTCTTGCTTTTCTCCAAACTTGCTCCAACTCGTCCACATCCTTCTTCAAATGAGGTGCCCAGAACTGAATGCAGTGCTCTCGTCTCCTTGGACCCTAGACGAATATTCTCAGGCAAAAGCATTTTTCTTAATTTTTTTTTTTTGCAAAATTTCTCCTGGGAGGCTGCAGGGAGGCTCCAACCATATAGAAATGCCCTCTATACCAGGAATCATTTTTTTTGGCATTTTCGGAGGGGGAAAAATCGACTCCCGGATCAAAAATATTTTTAGAATACAGGCTCCCCTTGATTTTCGTTAACCCGCCCGTTCGACCCTTTTCAATTACAACCAGAACCTATATATTCGACATGGATATTCGACTCATCTACGTGACTTTGAAAGTCTTCTAAACTCTCCGTTTTAAAGGATAAGCCAACTTGAAATGTTTTTGAAAGACTGGAAATCATTGACTTTCGGAGCAATAAGAAATCAGACAGTGTAATAATATCTGTGGATATGGTTGCTAATAATTCTAGTAAGATTGTTTAGTTGACTCGCAGTAGAATAATATTTTTTCTTTCTTATCTTTTCTCTTCTATTACAGTTTAGTTGGTGGGAGAGGAGAGCCCTTTTGCATTTCAGTAGGTTAGTGTTTAGTTAGATAGCAAGTTAGTTTCTTGGTGAGTTAATGTTTAGTGTTTTAGTTTATGGCTTTAGTACGGTGTTTCAATTTTAGCCCATGTTAAAGAAGTTAGTCTGTGTTTACATTATTTTAAAATTAATAAATAAAGACATTTAAAATGGATATGTTGGTGCTCTGTTTCTGCCATGACAGATAATGTTTAAACAACGCCCTCCTTTTTGTTTAGTCTTGCTTTTATATGGGCAAGTTGGGGTGCTGAATTCAAATCTGCGGAGAGGACGGAGTAACTGGCCTTGCCCACACATGGGCAGAGGTGGCGCAGTGGTTAAATGCCAGTCCTGCAAGCCACAAGGTTGTGAGTTCGATCCTGCCGGGCTCCAAGGTGGACTCAGCCTTCCATCCTTCCTCAGGTCGGTGAAATGAGTACCCAGCTTGTTGGGGGCATGTATAAGAAATGTATCGAAATATATGCTATTTGTAAGTTGTTCGCCGCCTCGATCCATATGGAGAGATGGGATACAAATAAATAATAAAATAAAAAAAATAAAATTATTCCCCTGACTTAACCAAAGATGGCCATGATGCTTGGGTAGATCCTGGGAGTTGGGGAAAAAGGTAACTTTCCCAAGTCTTGTTAGGCTACCTGTGGCCATTTCTGCACTAGCCTGTTATTGCGCTATTATTCCACTTTCAACATCCTATGGAATCCTGGGGCCTTTGAGGCCCCTCCCTAAACTGCAAACCCCAGGATTCCATAGGATGTTGAAAGCGGAATAATAGCACTATAACAGGCTAGTGCAGAAATGGCCTTAGTCTTTGCTTACATCTTCTCAAATAATAAGGACTAGAAACTTTAAAAAGAGTACAAAAATGTAGGGAGGAACCAGCACATGACCTGACCCTGCTACCTCCTATAAATTAAAATTTTTAATTTACCTGAAAAAGAAATGGATCTGTCTTGTGGTCTTAAGCCACAGGGACCAGGCAGAAGGGATCTGCCTTTGCTCAGAGATATGTTTGTTTTCAGAATTTTCTGTGCCTAAAAAAGCCGAACCGCACGAGGGAGAGACGAGTGGCCGTCCGTGGAAATTTCTGCAAATTGCAGTGAATGCGCCGCTGCCATAAAAACACGCCACCCATCGCATGCATTAAAAAAATAAGCTGCAAAGTGAATGAAGCAAAAGCAGGTGGCAGAAGGCGTAGGAAGAAAAGAGGGGAAGGAAAGGGGAAAGAGGCTCTGCCCCACAAGACAAAGGGGGAGCCGCCGGCCACAGAGACAGAGGAACATCTGCTCCCCACACCCACAAGGGAGACCACGGGAAACAAAGTCTCCCGGCCCCATTCCTCTCCATCCCTTTGGAGTCTACAGTTCTGTGCAGGGAAAGGGGGCGTTTGGAGAAAGGAAGGCGAGAGAAAGGGAACCGAGAGGGAGAAGAAAAGCAGAAAAGAGCCCCTTTGAAGGGGTCAATATGCAAGAGCAAGACCCACAAGGACGCTGGCTGGAGGTTTTGGGGAGGGACATGATTTTGTCACTAGTTTTCCCCTCCAAGGAAGCAACAAGGAATTTTTGCAACTTTCGTCCGACCAGTTAGGAAGCCTTGAAAAACGGTGCAATTTTCAAAGAGACTGTTAGAGACTTCTGCACAAAATTTGCATGTGGTATTTTTGCTTTTGGTGCACAGACATGTTCTTTTCTGCACACAAATGGCTGTTTTCTGTGCAAAACTTAAATAACTTAACTGGCCCAAAGGATCACATATTATTCACTGAGGCCAGATTCAATGCTTTCCCCTCAGAATTACTTTTTGGTAGATATGCCGGGTTGCCCACTTGCACAAGATTTTGCCCCTGCGGGTCAAAAGATGTTGAATCAGTGTTGCATATTTTGCTATCTTGTATTTTTATAGTCAGAGTCGCCATCATTTGATCTCTCCCTTATTGAGATGTATGCCCGGCCTTTTGGAAAAGTTTTAGCAAAAATTCTGTTGGAAGATATACGTCCAAACATAACACTATCAGTTGCTGAATTTCTGTCACCGGCTATTAAGATCAGAGAGAGAAAAGTATCAAAATTATGTCAGGACAGGCAATGTATTATAAGATCAACTTAATTGTATTATGTGAATGAGAAGGAATTAATGAACGCCTACCTATATTTTATCTAGTAATACATACTGTTTATAATTTTAATTTATTTTATGCATTTGTGTCCTATTTTATGGATTTATATCCTATCCTATTTATATATTTACATCCTAAATTTAGGCCATTTGCACTAACCTGATATAGTGCTATTATTCCACTTTCAACATCCTATGGAATCCTGGGGTTTGCAGTTTAGGGAGGGGATTCCATATCCAAATCCCAGAATTCCATAGATATTGAAAGGGGAATAAATAGTACTATAACAGCCTAGTGTGGAAATGGCCTTAGTACGTGTATTTTTCTTATTTTTAATATTGCACAATTGGATGGTTGATTATGTTGGGCCTATGGACTGTAAAATAAAGTTTTCTAACTAAACATTAGGAAGAGCTTCTTTACTCTGAGCTTGCCTCGGAGATTGGTGGTCTCTCTTTTGAAGATCTTGAAACAGAACTTGGATGGGCATCTTTCAGGGCTGGCTTTGGTTGTATATTCTCGCACGACCAGGGGTTGGACTAGATGACCTTGGACGTCCCTCCCAACTCTTGAAGACGCCGTGATTCTAAAACCACTTGCTGATGCTCCACTGCCTCAGGAGCCGACAACATAATGGATTGATTTACAAACTGATGTACAACTGAATAATCAAATGAAACTTCTTGGCCCAGTTCCCAAACGCATCCCTACAGCAAGGACTCACTTAAGCCAATTAAAGGAGAGGAGGAGGATGGAAAAGGGGCAGTGACCTTGGACCACGGCTGGAAAAAGTTGCCTTTTAGCAAAGCCCGTTTCCGCACTAGATTGTTATAGTGCTATGATTCCACTTTCAACTTGCTGTGGAATCGCCCCTCCCTAGACTGCAAACCCCGGGATTCCATAGGATGTTGGAAGTGGAATCATAGTGCTGTAGCAATCTAGTGCGGAAATGGCCAATGACTGCAATGTCCAGAATTCTTCGGGCAGCAGGAGTGCTGGGAGATTCTGAGGCCGTTTCTGCACTAGCCTGTTATAGTGCGATGATTCCACTTTCAACATCCTCTGGAATCCTGGGGTTTGCAGTTCCGGGAGGGGCCGGCCGGATGTCGTTTGAGGTCTCTTCCAACTCTATAGAGGCCGGCCCCTCCCGAAACTGCAAACCCCAGGATTGCAGAGGAGGTTGAAAGTGCAATCATCGCGCTATAACAGGCTAGTGCAGAAATGGCCTGAGACTTCTAGCTCAAAAAAGGAAAGGAGAGGAAAGAAAGAGAAAAAAGGAGGGAAGGAAAGAGAAAGCTACCCATTACCCTTAATCATGGAATTAGTTAAGAGCCTGGACAGGAGTTGTTGTTTGCCTTCAAGTCATTTCTGACATATCACAACCCTAGAGTGAACCTATCATAAGGTTTTCTGTGGCTGAGAGAGTGTGACGTGCCCAAGCTTCCCCGGTGGGTCATCAGCGCTGACCTCCCAGGGTCCCAGTTCAACCATCAAAGCACTTGCTCTTTATGCACTACAAACTACCAGGACTCAGATGACAAACTTTGTTGTTTGCTTCCTTACAATGACCCTCTCCTAGTTGTTTTCCTTCAGATTTCTCCAGAGGTTTGCCTTTGCCTTCCTCTGAGGCTGAGAGAGAGTGACTTCTCCCAGGTCATCCAGGACCGAGTGGGAATTCGAACCCAGGTCCCCCAAAGACCTAACTGAACAAGACACACTGGCTATTGGCTATTGCTTCACACATTCACAAACGGGAAAGAAACGGTGCCGGGGGAACGGCAGAGTATTAAAAATCTGTTCCCGCAGACGATGAAATCGGAACGGGGACCAAGATGGAAGACGACACCGGCAAAGCCAACTTACCCCTGGCAGAGTTTTCTGCTCGTGGAGAGCGCTTTGGGCCTTGAGGGCAGATTCGCGGGCGCAGTAGGTCAGGAAGGCGCATCCTAGAAAAGGAGGAGGAGGAAGAAGAAAAAATGACGGTTTAATCCAATCTTGTGTGCTGCTCAGTGCTATTTAAAAGAGAGAGGGAGGGAGAGGCAGTCCCCTGCCCATGTATAGAGTGCCACTATTTTGGAAGGAGATGCACACACCCCCAGGGGGTGGAATCCTGTTGGCTGGGTCGGACTAGAGTAGACCCACTGAATTAACTGTTAGATGGTGGGTCAGTGCGTACAAACCTCCCATTGCCTTGTTGTTGCATGCCTTTGAGTTGTTTCTGACTTATGGTGCCCCGAAGGTGAACTATGGCAGGCCATTTCCGCACGACACTCTTATAGCACGATGATCCCACTTTCAACATCCTATGGAATCCTGGGGTTTGCAGTTTCGGGAGGGGCCAGCCGACACCTCCCGAAACTGCAAACCACAGGATTCCATAGGAGGTTGAAAGTGGGATCATCGCGCTATAAGAGTGTCGTGCAGAAATGGCCGCAGTGTTTTCTGGCGCTGAGAATGTGTGACACACCCAAGGTCACCCAGTGGACTTCCAGGGCCGAGCAGGAATCGAACTCAGGTCCCCAGGATTGTAGTCCAACTCTCAAACCACGACACTACGCTGACTGCCCTCTGACATTTCCCAGATGAAAATAAGGACATTAATTAAGTGATTTTGTACTTTGAATTCAAGTTTGGAGTCACTAAAGTAAGCTGACGGGAAAATGGAGAGCAGGAGGTAGAGAAAGAGGACCTGGGACACTTAAAATGTGGCTGAAAAAAATGGGAAGACAGAAGATAAATCAGAACTGTCTCTACCAAATCAGGACGGGTGGGCAGTATGCTACACTGTCTAACATTTTTTAAAATTCTTATTATCTTTTTAATCGAAAACTTACATTCATATAAGTAATAAATTCTTATTCAACGTATATTCCATATAAGTTCTTCTGTCTCTTCCTCCTCCTCTTCCTCCCGCATATATCAACCTCTGTCTTCCTTTAAATGCATTTTCAGGAGAGTTTACACTCATTTGCATCAGCTTATTGAAACCCTCTTTTTAAATATTTTTTCCCTACCCTTATAACGGATTCTTACTTTACCTGTGTAAATAAGTCTTTATGATTTTAAGTTTCCCCTTTTTGTTTCCTATTTACTCTCCGATGCATAACTGTTTAACATTTAAAAATTCTGAAAAAGTAGAAGTGGACTTGCAGCCACTTTGCAAGATATTGCAGATTGATATTTTTATTGCAACAACAACAATTAAACGGAGAGGGCATATAATAAAAAAGGAGCAGTTTGCAATGGCAGAAATTTGAAACACGAGTGCTTGTGTCCATCCGGATGGGTGTTTCCTACATGTCAAGAAGCAAAACTTTGGTATCAAGAAACAAGATTGGGCAGCACTGTTGACACTCTAAGGGCCTTTCTGCACTAGTCTGTTATAGTGCTATTATTCCACTTTCAACATCCTGTGCAATCCTGGGGTTTGCAATTTAGAGAGAGTCCTTTACAATGTCAGAGAGCTCTTTGGCCTCAGGAAACTACAAGCCCCAGGATGTTGAAAGTGGAATAATAGCAGTATAACGGTATAGGGCGGAAAGGCCCTATATTTCAGACCAGTTTCAAACTTGCCTGTCTTTCAGCATCCCTAAGAGGGACTCTGGTTCAACAAAGAGACTCTCCAAAATTAGGATTCCGGGCTTATTCCGCAACCTATATTCTCCGGATGAAGCTGCAACTGTCGAGCTCATTTAAATAAGCGAGAAGGAATAATCTCTTTATTTCACCTGGATCTGGGAACAGCCCCATTTGCTAAAATTTCTGTCTTAATTTCTAGTTGGGTACATATGTTCTGTACTGGTGTGTGTGTGTGTGTGTGTTTGGGTGACTGAGGCCATTTCCGCACTAGCCTGTTATAGCGCGATGATTCCACTTTCAACATCCTCCGGAATCCTGGGGTTTCCGGCCGGCCCCTCCCGGAACTGCAAACCCCAGGATTCCATAGGAGGTTGAAAGTGGAATCATCATGCTATTAACACTCTAGTGTGGAAAGGGGCATAGACTTGGACCCAAAGCATATAGGGCTATAATGGTCATAGCCAGCACTTTGCATTCTTCCTAGAACCAAATTCTTTGATTCCATTTCAAATTCTTTAAACTCTCTTCCAATTCAATCCAAATTCTTTTCTTCTTTTATCAACCAAACCCTTTTATTCAAGAGTCACACTCTTCAGAGTTCTTGGGAAGTGGGAGTGAGGAAAGACTATTGACCGTTAACAGTTCAAGGCTCTTTCCGCACCACACTGTTATACTGCTATTATTCCACTTTCAACCTCCTGTGGAATTCTGGGGTTTGGAGTTTCCTGAGGCCCAAGAGCTCTCTGGTTGAGAGATGCCCCTCCTTAAACTGCAAACCTCAGAATTCCACAGGATGTAGAAAGTGGAATAATAGCACTATAACCGTGGCCATTTCCACACTACAGCCTTATAGTGCGATTATTCCACTTCAACATCCTATGGAATCCTGGGGTTTGCAGTTTAAGGAGGGGCCGGCTGGATGTTGAAAGTGGAATAATCACACTATAAAGCTGTAGTGCGGAAATGGCTCATGTAGTGCAGAAAGTCTGGGTCTGTGAACTGCTGCCAGTTTGCAAGTTTTGGGCTGCCAGCCAAGTTAGCAGAAAAGAAAGAAGCAATTACAGCCAATGGGCTCATATATGGGGCCAGTCCCTAATATACCGGGGGGAAAATCCTGCTGCCCCCCGCTTCAAATTAGCCAGTTTAAGAAACACTGTTTAACTGACGTTTGAATCACAGAATGCAGCTGGAATCCTATATGAGCTGTTATAGAATCATAGAATCATAGAAATGTAGAGTTGGAAGAGACCCCAGGGGCCATCCAGTCCAACCCCCTGCCAGGCAGGAACACCCTCAAAGCACTCCCTTGGACAGATGGCCATCAAGCCTCTGCTTAAAAACCTCCAAGGAAGGAGCCTCCACCACACTCCACAGAGGCAGAATATTCCACTGCCGGACAGCCCTGACCGTCAGGAAGTTCTTCCTGAGGTTCAGGTGGAATCTCCTTTCCTGCAGCTTGAATCCATTGCTCCTTGTCCTGGTCTCTGGAGCAGCAGAAAACAAGCCCTCTCCTTCCTCTATGTGGCATCCCTTCAAATATTTAAACATGGCCATCATGTCCCCTCTTAACCTTCTCTTCTGCAGACTAAACATCCCCAGCTCTCTAAGTCTATCCTCATAGGGCTTCATGGCTTCCAGGGCCACTGTCAGAAAATGGAATTGGTTGAAAGGTGTTAGCCATGTCCTGTTCTGTAGGGAACGTAAAGGACTTATGGAGGCTCACTCGGGATTGCACGCACGCACACTACTTGCAAAGTCTCTCCGCCAGCCTGGCACCCTTTCCCCCCTCTCAGCTCACTTTGCAAGCAGCACATGTGTGAGCGGTCCCAAGAGAGCCTCTGTAGGAAAGCAGAACTGATAAAAGAGCGGAACCCCCATAGAATGGATGGAATGGGTGCTTAATTTGGAAGCATCAAAACAGCAATAACAGGGTGTCAAAAGGTGGGAGCTTCCTGTATCTAGCTACGTAACACTAACCGACAAACACACACACCTTTCCTGGCTTGTGAAAATGTGTAACAGGATACTGGCAAGAATCCCCCAGTGTGCATTGGTGCCTGATGCACACCAGGAAAAATGCAGCATGTATCCCGTGGCACATGAGTTTCATTGCGCACTGTAACATCAGACCTCTACCGAACACGGACATTACAGCACTTCCCAGTTCCAATTCCCACACACGTAAGTCCACTTACAAAGACACATGACCCTAAAAAGATCCTGGTTTCGATCTGTACTACCACTTTAAGCGCCACGATTGCATCCTCTAGAATTGTGGGGTTTGGAGGATTCCATAAATTAAAACATGCAAAAGGGATGACTTATCACATGCTTCACCATTTTCAATAGTTTAAGGAGAAATGCAATATTTAAACAGTCTGTCTAGCAGACGTCTTGCTTTGGCTCAGAGCTATCTTCCTCTGTGGATGTGCCCCTGGACATAATTTCTTTAAAAGAAACTTTGGTATCAGAGGTAGAAGTAACAAGGAAAGAATATGGAGAGGTTCCTACACCGCCAAAAAGAAGAGCAGTTCCACATGTTTCAGCAAACTTTTTTTTTTTTTATCCAAAACTAGCAATATTCACAAGACAAGCAAAACAACCACATCAGGCAAGCTCTGAATAAGCAAAGAAGAACATTCTGAACCTTTTAGGGAGTATTTGAAAGCTTCTTCCAAAATGCATTCAGGGATTATTATTTTTCTTTTACCAGCCTCCATGTTTTGAAATGATTTTCCTTTTTGGTAGGCAAAATTATAGCTCTGTGCTTCTTTAAAATGCTAAGGATAGCTGGCGAGGCATGCCTAGCTGCTTCCCCCGGTCTTTCTGCTTTCTGTTCACACCTGCTCAGGGGTTCTGGGGGCAGCTGCCATTCACCTTGCTTGTTATAGGCACATAAACACAGGCCCTTTTCGCACGGGCTTTCCCGGGCGAAATAGCCCCGTGAGCCTCACGGGAGTGGGAGCGTTGCTCCGCACGACGCACTCCCACTTCTGGCGCTCTCACGGGGCTGCAGCGGCGCGAACGCGGGTTTTTTGATTTTCGCGTCGAAGCGAAAATCACCCCGTGCTCGCGCAACGCTCCCAGCGCCCACCCACACTTACCTTTTGTGCGGAGCGTCAGAGAGGCGGCCGGGTCACGCTTCCTTCCCTCCGCCCGTGCGGAAGGAAGGGGCGGGGTGGGTGCTAGCGCGACGGATGTGCTTCGTGCGGGCGGGGGGCTGCTCGCGACAGCCTCCCGCTTCTCGCGCACGCACGGGGGGGCGGACAGGACACGCTGCTTTCTCTCGCGCGTGGGGGGCGGACGGGACAGGCTCCTTTCTTGCGCGCGCGGGGGGGACGGACGCGCGAGCTGCCGCCTCCTCCGGGAGGCTGCTGCTTCCCCGCTCTTTCCTTCGCCTGCGGAAGGAACCAGCGGGGAAGCGGCAGCCTCCTGGAGGAGCCTTCTAGCGCATGCCGCCCTCCCCCACTCGCGCAAGAAGCCTCAATGCGAAAAGGACCACACTGTCATGTCCTGGATAACCTGCAAACCACAAACTTCGCTCTGAGATAGACGGTAGTTTTCATTTGCAGAAAATGCAGGCAACACAGCACACTTCTTCCAAAGCTGCTGAGACTAAAGCAGACATCGAGCTCACACCTTATATAAATGCAATTCCAAATTTTAGGCATGCAAAGCTGTGACTGGAGAGGATCATAAATCTAGCATCACACTACTTCTTCCAACAGCTCCTAGATCCGCATTTGGTTCCCACTTCTCATCCTTGAGGCAGGCAGACATTTCCTGCCTCTTATCTTAGACGCATGAAGTTCTCAAAACGCTCGCCTTTACATTTTTGTTTTTGCCCTCTCTGATCTCTCCCCCACCAGATGCATTGCAGCAATAGGCAATAAAGCAATTAACCAAATGATATTTTGTAATAATACAGGCAGGCTTGAAATAGATAAATCAGTTAGCACTGGATACTTCATAGCATTAGAACTAAGCTTAGGGAGTTTTAGAGCAGTACTTCTACATTGGCTACAATGCAAATCCAGCAGACAAGCATATGGCGGGAACTATGCATCCCAACATGCATACAACTACAGTAGGATTGGCTAATCCCAGCTCAAGCTTATGCATTGTTTACTGCATCCATGCTGCTGTGATCCAACATTGAAAGTTTCCAGCCTTCCTTCCTCATCCTTTCACTGCCCAGGTTGCTACAAAATGTCTTGCAAAACAGAGGGCAAAGAGAAAAAGGGAGGCTAGGGGTATAAAAAGACTTTGTAAAAAGGAGCTTCTTTGTCAGAGGATTTGTGAACTGTGGCATATCTGTACTGTGCAAATTTAGACGGCAAAGCTCTGGTCCAAATAGGTTCACAACAGTTACATAATGAAGATACATCTTGCAATACAGCTGCAAAGATGATCACAACAGGGCTGCAACAGTCTGGTCTGACTCATTTTTCGTTGTAGAATCATTCCAGGCGAGGCTTTCAGCTCTCAGAGGGGCAAGCAACAACGTTAAAAGAGTGCACTATAAAACTAAAATGAAATCAGAGAACATTTAAACAGAGCAAAATAAAAGCTGGAGGAGCAATAACAGCAAACCACTTAGCCAGGCAAGGATGCAAAACAAGATTTAAAACAGGGCCAAAAGCAGAGCTCCAAAGACAGCCCCAAATTGGCTTTCTCAACTAGGGTTGTCAGATCTCACGGACTGGCTCTGCGTTGCCAGTTTTTGTGGGTTTCCGGGCAAAATGTGTGTTTCTGGGCCTTCAAGTTGCCGGTTGACTTATGGCAACCCCATGAATTTCATAAGAGTTTTCGTAGACAAAGAAGACTCAGAAGTGGTTTTGCCAGTTCATTCCTCTGAAATATAGCCAACAGCACCTGGTATTCATTGGCAGTCTCCCATCCAGCTACTAACCAGGGCTGATTCCACTTAGCTTTCAAGATCAGATGAGATTTGGTGCATAAATTCTCCAGTTTTGGTGGGCTCATCTCCCGGCAAGGAATCGGTGCAAATGTCCAGCTCGCACATTAAAGCAACACCTTGCTTCAATTAGCAAGACAAAGTTGATTTCTTATGGCAATTCACAAAGACTTTCCAGAAGCAATGTGCATTTTCCCCGTTCAACTTCCTCCTTCCCTCTCAGTCATTACGACGCCAGGGCTCACCCTCTGTTCTGCTCGGCACCCTCCTCCTCGTTTAAAAGTTACTCATCCTGTCTCCCCAATTAAATGAGGAATAACGATCCCCTAATTTCACTGTGCTCTGGGGATACTCCTCTTAGCTAAGATTTCTTTCTCAGTTTCCAAATAGGAACATATGCTTTGCGCATGTGTATGTGTTCTAATGTCAAGCCATGAGCAAATGTGGTTGGTACTTCATGCAAAATGTTTAATGGCGTCCTCACTGGCCAACCCATGGGTTTCAGGTTCTGGCCTGGGAACCTCAGGGCCCTGGACAATACTGAATTGGCAACCTTGAAGAAGTATGCGCCTAAAACATTTCTGCCATCATACCAAGCGCAGAACTACTCCACAGCATTTTTACACCACTCTGAAGCCTTCCTTCTGGTTGTCCTGTCTATAACTTATCCCATATTAATTCCAAAAGGAAAGGAAAGGAAAGGAAAGGAAAGGAAAGGAAAGGAAAGGAAAGGAAAGGAAAGGAAAGGAAAGGAAAGGAAAGGAAGGGGATATTCTTTCTTTTTAGTTAAAGGTATCTCAGGTGGGGTGGGGTTACCTCTTCTATTTTTGACCTAAGAATGAATAGTCATGTCTTATCTGAAGCTGTGAATGCTCATTTTAATGGTATTGGAGGGGGAATTACACCTTTTAGGGGTGCAAGAGAGATTCTTTTCCCTGAGGAGGGAACCAGGAAAGACTTCGTGCTCACTCCTAGCTTTGAGTCAAGCACAACTGTGGCTCATGGAGGTCTACGGTCGAGTGGGGTGGTCCCTATCCCCAGTACTGTTGCCTCGACATGCACGCACACACCGAGCAGGATTGTGGTCCTAATATTAGGCTTAGTGGATTAATGCAACCACTTCAGACCACTGCCTTTGGGTATCATGAAAGAACTGCAGATTCTTAGCTACACGTGTCCAGCGGTCAACGAAGTGGACATATTTCTGGGCATGGAGGTGTTACTGCGGTTCAGGCCTACCCGGTGATAGCGCTCGATATCTCTTTTGATATCAGAACCATTCAGCCTCCCTCTGCCACCCCGCTCCACGTGTTTGCGAGGCCTCTGGACAAGCACATAAACAGGCGTGGCTGGTAATTGTTGGACCTTCCATTCTCCACCTAGGCAGGCAGAACAGAGCCACTCCGTTGCTTCAGGGACCTCTCCGGCAAACACCCTTTTGCTTAAGCGCGACACTAACAAAGGCGCCCGGCCCCGAGCCGATAGTCTTACAAAACCAAGCTAAGTACTGTGCATTTGCATACTGGCTACACTATTGTTGATTCAGCGCTAAGCCCATCATGTTAAACTTGACCTTTTCCAAAGCTTTGTCCCGCTCCAAACTCACATTGTTCTCACCGAGTAAGGCATGGCCTGCAGGCACAACTCACCCTATAAAAAGCCCCTGATTCCGAGAGCACCTCGGATCGCTCCCGAGTTCCATCCCGCCTTGCTGCCGCTTTGTCTGGCGAGCTCCCCTTGGCGAACCACGCTGAGTTCTTCCCTACCACCTCCCGCTTCTTCAGGACTACGAGAAAGATGTCATATCACCCATTTCCCCCAAAAACCCTTATTTCTAATTCTTCCGATAGCTGTGTGATTGTGGCGTCTTTACTGTTGTTTGTCTTTTAATAAAAATATAATTTTTGTTATTTTAAAACCTGTCTGACCTGACCCCGCAGACATTGGGTTGCAAGATCCCTGCTAAGTTACCCTGCCTCTTGCTCGCTTCAGTGAGTGCTCCAGCTAATTCTCCCCAGAATTGTGTTTGTGTTTTGGTGATTTGGGCACCCCTCCCGGGACCCCCAGAAAACAGGGTAACAGAGGGGTTCCGGCTGGAGCTTTTATCAATGAATTCCTTCCCCGAGGGAAAAAAAGGAGGGGGGCAGAGAACAAAAGTACAACAAAGTGATGGTTTTTCCAGGGAGAAAAATCGGCCAAGACCTTCCATCACAGTCTACATTTTGTAACTTTAAAAATCTAGGTACATTGCAGAAAGGCAATAAAACCTTGTTATGTACTGCATAACCAACACCCCACAAAATTCACTCTGAGGTAGACAGTACAGTCTTCCCTCCCACCTTGGCTAGGGTTAGACCCCCGTGAAAGTGGAAAAACCGTGAATAACTCTAGGCCCTCCCAAACCATATTTAAGTATGATCACCACATTCAGCCCACCACGGATTCCTTTGAGGTCTCAGGGTTCCTTCCCAAGGCAGAAGTGGGGGCCGGGTGGGGCTGATGGCCCCCTCCGCTGCTGCCCCACACCGTTTTTAATAGAGATTTAACAAGCCTTGTTTGCAGTTTCTCAGGCCATTTCCGCACTAGCCTGTTATAGCACAATGGTTCCACTTTCAACCTCCTCTGGAATCCTGGGGTTTGCAGTTTCGGGAGGGGCCGGCGGCAAACCCCAGGATTCCAGAGGAGGTTGAAAGTGGAACCATCACGCTATAACAGGCTAGTGCGGAAATGGCCTCAGTCTCACAAGGCTTGCGCTCCCTATTAAAAATGGTCCAGAGAGACAGCAGAGGAGGCAGCAAATAATCTGTAAATAATCAAATCCGCAAAAGCGAAACCCGTAAATGTGGAGGGCTGACTGTAGTTTATTTTGATAGAAAAACATGAGCAACACAGCACCCTTCCACAAAAGTTGCTGAGACTAAAGCATCCATACAGCTTTATCAGTCAACATTATGAATTAAGGCCTGCAAAGCCATAATTGGTGAGAGCCATAAATCCATACACCATGGCTACCCCACAACATTTTTTTTAGGTCAGTGCCTTCCATATATTTTCCCCCATCCTTGACTATGGTCCCCCGATCACACCCTTCCTCCCCTCATCACACAAGCACCATGTTCTCAAAACGACGTGTCTCTCTCATCCACGCTTTCATTTTCACCCTTATTTATTCTTCCCCCTCTCACCAGATTGTTCCAATAAGCCATTAGCAACAGATACCTTGCAACATCACTAAGCAAAGCCTAACAGCAACTTTTATGTGATGGTTAAATACATTTGCCTCAATACACATCCAACAGACCATAATCATTTACAGATGGCAGGAAGGCCTAGCAACCTGACGTCAGTGAAAATGTGAAGATGTCCATTTGGGCACAGGAAAGAGGAGCTTTTAAAAAAATATTATTTATTTATTTATTCCTTTTAAAACAATCACATTCACCGTCGAAGTCACCGTCACAATCAAAGCAATTCAATACGTTCAAAAAGAAGAAAAAGAACTAGAACTAAAACACACTACTAAGACGCAAAGCTAAACGGAACACCAAGCCTTTCCGCACTATACTGTTATAGTGCTATTATTCCACTTTCAACCTCCACTGGAATCCTGGGGTTTGCCGTTTAGAGACGAGCATTTGGGATTCTCAGCCAGAGAGCTCTTTGGCCTCACTAAACTGCAGACCCCAGAATTCCACAGGGGGTTGAAAGTGGAATAATAGCATTATAACAAGTGTAGTGCGGAAAGGCGCTAAAATGCAAGAGGGTTCTGACGCCTGCCCCCCAGCCAAACTAGAATAAAAAAAAATGTTATTCTACCATTGCAGAACCAAGTAAGTAAACCTACTAGAATTGCTAATAACCGTGGGAACGAATTATTGCATCCTAGGAAGAGGAATGTCTGGTATGTATCGGGCACTTCTGATGCACACTGGGGGCACTTGTTGTGCTCTGCCATTTCCTAGGCCATTTCCGCACTAGCCTGTTATAGCGCGATGATTCCACTTTCAACCTCCTCTGGAATCCTGGGGTTTGCAGTTTCGGGAGGGGCCGGCCTCTGTAGAGTTGGAAGAGACCTCAAAGGACATCCAGCCGGCCCCTCCCGAAACTGCAAACCCCAGGATTCCAGAGGAGGTTGAAAGTGGAATCACTGCGCTATAACAAGCTAGTGCGGAAAATGGCTCTAGCCAGCACCCGGATGGGCACCAGGGAGTGCCCTGGTGTTCACTAGTGCCCCTTGTGCATGAGGCCACGGGGCCGTGGTGAATCAGCCATCCCTCCCATCTCTGTGTGTTGCAATGTCATGGCAGCCCCTAGCTGAACGGGGACGTTGCAAAACCCCTCAATTCTATTGCCGACGTGTAAGGATATTTGCAAAGATATACATCTCAAGCAGAACGCTTGCTACCGATACTCTAACCGTGTATATCAAGACTGCTGAGGCGCATGATCCCTTGGTCGAAGGTTTGGAAGCCAAGCCTTATAGGAAACAGCTTAGGGAGCTGGGTATGTTTAGCTTGGAAAACAGAAGATTGAAAAGTGGCACGATAGCCGTCTTTAAATATCTGAAGGGTTATTGACTAAAGAGCTTTGTTGCCGAGAAATTGATAATCTTATTAATTTCCCAGGAGGATTTGATTTTTTTCTACAAGCACCCACCGCTGCTTGGGAAGGCAGACCCTTTTTGCTCCCTGTTTCCTTTCAATATTTGTTACTCATACATGCTCAATTATGCATATATGTTATTCATATATGCATGTAATCCTTTATATGATTGCTTTATTCAAACATTAGATTTTTTTTCTATAATGCCTCTTCTTTTTCGTTATTTTCTTTCTTTAGGACATTGTTCTTCCCCTTTCTATTTTGTAAAATAACGTATTGGGATATGTAACTTGTACATCGTTTCCAAGGAATTTTTTAAAAATTACTATTATTATTTTTAAAAATAAATGGGGAAAAAAAAATCTCTGAAGGGGTGACACATAGAAGGTGGAACGAGCTTGTTTTCCTGCTGAAAACCAATGAACGGATTCAAAAGCAAGAAAAGTGATTCCACCTAAACATTGAGAACTTCTTAACTTCAAGGCCATGTCTGCACTAGACTGTTATAGTGCTATTATTCCACTTTCAACATCCTATGGAATCCTGGGGTTTGCAGTTTAGGGAGGGGCCTTTGAAGATAGTAAATATGAGCCTTTGAGGCCCCTCCCTAAACCGCAAACCCCAGGATTCCATAGGATGATGAAAGTGGAATAATAGCAGTATTACAGTCTAGTGCAGACATGGCCTAAGAGCTATTCAAGAGTGGAAAAGTGGGCTTTCCATTTTTTGGAGACTGTTGAACAATCAATGGATGGGCGTCTTTCAAGAGTGCTTTAGTGTCATTTACTTGCCTGGCAAGGGGTTGGACTACATGTCCCTTCCAACTCTCCGATTCTGTTATTTGTTTTATTTTAGGCATGATCGATACCTTTTGTGATTTTATTGCACACAACACTCCATTCTTGATCTACTACCAGTTCATGCTGGGGAGTGTTTGTGGTTCTCAGAGAGATTCTTGAGGTCTAGCCGTGCATTAAGCAGCGCGGGCAACGCTACTGAAATAAATTTGATAAATCAGCAAGAAATCCTATCCTTCTTCCTCCTTTGGCCTCACCAGCTCCAAATCTCTGGGCTCCACTTCATAAATACTTTAAAAAAACAAAAACAGCATCATTTCTCACCTGGGCTTGATGAGCTTCAACATCTCTCTGCCGGCAACCCAAACGGAAAGAGCTAAAAATGCATCTGTCGATACGGCGAGTGAAAGATGAAAGGAGGGGGATTTGACAGGAGAATCTTCTGCATTGATCAACAACCGTCCAATCCTCCCCGTACACCAACCTTTTAACCCAAGGCAAGACACGCTTCTCAATTTTTGAAAGAGCAATTATTGGGGGGCGTAATGGACATGAGGTGGGGAACGAATGGGGTGAGGAGTTAGGAAAGCAATCAATCTTTTGGGGCCAGATTCAGAAAAGGGTTTGAAACGGTCTCGGTATTTTTTTTGGAATCATAGAAATGTAGAGTTGGAAGAGACCCAGGGGCCACCCAGTCCAACCCCCTGCCATGCAGGAACACCCTCAAAGCACTCCCAACAGATGGCCATCCAGCCTCTGCTTAAAAACCTCCAAGGAAGGAGACTCATAGAGTTGGAAGGGACCCCAGGGGCCATCCAGTCCAACCCCATTCTGCCATGCAGGAACACCCTCAAAGCACTCCCTGGAAAGCCATCTGCTTAAAAACGCTCCGGATGGAACTGAATTAGAGTTGGAAGAGACCCCAGGGGCCATCCAGTCCAACCCCCTTCAGCCATGCAGGAACACCCTCCAAGCACTCCCAACAGATGGCCTCCAGCCTCTGCTTAAAACCCTCCAGGGAAGGAGACTCCACTACACTCCATGGAGGCAGCAGATTCCTCTGCCGGACAGCCCTGACTGCCAGGAAGTTCTTCCTGAGGTTCAGGTGGAATCTCCTTTCCTGCAGCTTGAATCCATTGCTCCTTGTCCTGGTCTCTGGAGCAGCAGAAAACAAGCCCTCTCCCCTTTCTCATTTGGGATCCCTTCAAATATTTAAAACATGGCTATCGTGTCCCCTCTTAGCCTTCTCTTCTGCAGACTAAACATCCCCAGCTCTCTAAGTCTATCCTCATAGGGCTTCATGGCTTCCAGGCCTCTCACCATTTTGGTCGCCCTCCTCTGGACTTGCTCCAGCTTGTCAATATCCTTCTTGAAATGCTATTGCAAGTTCACAAGTATGCATTAAAAAATATTGCAAATTCATAAAAGGGCTTGAAATGGGCTCACTATTCCCTTTGCAATAGTAGCATAGAATCCTACAAAACTCCAGTCCCAAGACGTGGAAGTAAGTCTCTCCAGCATGGTAGGGATACTCCGGAAAGGGAAGTCCTACCAAAGCAAGAGAGATTTGTTCCTAAATGAAATCTGCCCAAGACTGCTCTTCCAGATCTCCTAACCAAAATCCAAAATGCGATTAGCACATCACAACGTATGCACACACTTTCTGCGAATATAGGCACAACGCTCAGGGTGTCTCCTTTCTCAAAGAGTTATGCACCATTGCTTCCTCTCTTGCACACACTTCAAAGGTGGATTTTAACCGCTGAAAAATAGCATGGGGAGAATAGCGGTACAGTCGGCCCTCACATTTGCAGGTTCCACTTTTGAGGATTTATAGATGTATAGAAATGTTTCGAAATACATGCTATTTGTAAGTTGTTCGCTGCCTCGATCCATATGGAGAGGCGGGATACAAATAAATAAATAAAAAATAGAAAATAAAAAAAAAGGATTTATTTATTTGTTAATTTCCCCAACTCCTACCTCAGGTACTTCTTTTCTGGGGGAACTTTCCCTCTTGGTGGCTCCGATCAGGCTGCGCAGCTCTTTAAAACTCCACCTCTGGTCCTCCTCTATCAGGCCCAACTTGGCCAGCTTAGGATGGCTCGCAAAGCGATTTCTGAGCACCACAAACCCTCTCCTGATTCCTCCCACATCCAAGGTTAAGGCTTCTCTCCAAGGTCCTGAACATGACACTCCAAATGGATTCAGCACCAAGGAGAACTCCCCTAAACTGCACTTGTAAAGGCCAGAGTAGTTCCTCTCCAAACCCAGCATGGATTCACTGCCCCAGATTGATGGAGCCGTTGCTGCTGCCCGGGTAGGTCTTTCACCCTCATTGCTTCTGGGGCATTCTCCCTCTTGATGCCAGTTGCCCAGGGAAAACAGCAAAGGGAGAAGGCTTGTTGCTTACTTGCTCTGCCTGTGGGTTTCCCAAAGATTCTGCTTCGGCCACTGTTGCCGACTGGATGCTGGATTAAAATTCAGAGGGTAGAAAGGTTACTTTTAAAAAGCTCAGCCCCATGGCACGGGCTAGGCTAGTGGGGGGATTCTGCAAGCTTTTGTTCAAAAAAGTAACCTCCCCAAGCTCTGGTTAGAAGAACCTTTGCTTTGCTTCTGCTTATGTTTGTAAACTTCCAAATTTGCAAAGTGCATACATTCAGAGCCTCTTGGTGCCTGTTAAATTCCATTTTAGGAACACAAGATTTAAAAGAATCAACAAGACCTGCAATTTTTTTTTTTTTGTCACAACACTGCCAGTTAAATGTGAACAAGCAGTATTATTTATTTATTAGAATTCTAGTATCCTGGCCTTTTCTTTTAAAAATAAACAGAGCCCCAAGGCAATGTGGCAAACAATACTATCACAGCAACAAAATGGCATTTTGCAACCTGTCTCACATTCCTCCCTGTCTTGCTGGATGCCTCTGTTTTATCAAGCCCTGCAAATTACAAAGAAGCAGGAGAACTAGGAACATTCTTTAAAAAAAAAAAACAGTGAAGGAAGGAATCCAAGAAGGTATAGTATTCCATGGATGCGCTAGTACATGGGCTTCCAAGATAATACTGTGCATGCTTAACCTGGAGAAGAGAAGGTTAAGAGGCGACATGATAACTATGTTTAAATATTTGAAAGGATGTCATATTGAAGATGGAGCAAGTCTGTTTTCTGCTGCTCCAGAGACTTGGACATGGAGCAATGGCTTCAAACTTCAGGAAAAGAGATTCCACCTAAATGTTAGGAAGAATTTCCTGATGGTAAGAGCAATTCGAAAATGGAATCTGTTGCTGCCTGGGAATGTGGTGGAGGCTCCTTCTTTGGAGGTTTTTCAACGGAGGTTGGATGGAATGTCAGGAAGGCTTTGATGGCGTATTCCTGCACGGCAGAATGACTCAATGACCCTTGTGGTCTCTCCCATCTCTATGATTCTATGACATCCCCCATGGTTTCACACAGGATGAAATCCAAGCCAGGGTTCAAAGCTAGAGTCTGAACTGCTTTACACATGGACATCCCTCACTGAATGAATACAACAGCTGAAGTCAAGAAAACAGAAGATGACTAAGGCATTGAGGGGAAACCACCAAGGAGTAAGACAGGATCCTGAAGTGTAAAGATGGATCATTGAATGCCAAAGCCAGCATCTTCCATGCCATCCTATTTACAACGTCTGCATACGGTTAATTTGAAATGTAGTGCCGGAGGAAAGATCTGTGGATTCGGCTGAAAAGATGGGGGAAAAAAGGATCCAAGAGCAAATCAAGCATGAACAATCCTTAAAGCCAAGATGAGTAAACCGAGACTGTCATACTTTGTAAATTTCTTGATCAGACGTGACTCATTGGGAAAGATGACAATGCTTGGTCAAGTATAGACTGTAGGAAAAGAGGAAGAGCGTCACTGGATAAGCAGAGGCCATTTCCGCACTAGGCTGTTATAGCGCTGTTATTCCACTTGCAACATCCTCTGGAATCCTGGGGTTTGCAGTTTCGGGAGGGGCCAGCCGGCCCCTCCCGAAACTGCAAACCCCAGGATTCCAGAGGATGTTGCAAGTGGAATAACAGCACTATAGCAGCCTAGTGCGGAATGGCCTCAGCCAAAGAAGCGACGGCTGCCGTGAGTCTTCTAGACCCGATCAGAGTGAATGATAACAGAGAGACGTATCATTCTTAGGCCCACCTCAAGCTGAATTGGATTGGCGGCAATTCACGACAACAAACGTGTGAATTAGGTGACAAAGCAGAGAAAAGGTGCCGTAAAGAAGCAAAGGAAATTGTGAAAAGTTGCAAGCACCTTCACACTTGGAAAGCGTTTGGGATATCACTTAGGAAAAAAAAAGATTGTTGGGGAGAAGACACATGAGAGGTTTATAAAATTACGGAGATGTACGCTGGCAGGGGAGAGGTTTGACTTCGTTCATCACACTGGAATTCATGTGCCTCTGATAACCGTAGATGGCACAACATTGGAAAAAAGGACGCTTTTTTATTTACACAACGTGCAATCGGTGTATAGAATCTGTTGCCACGAGATGTAGAAGATGCACTGCTTTAGGTGGCTTCCAAGAAAGAGCCAAGAAGTTCTCAGAAGAGGGGAATGTATAACCATGACGGCTAAAGGGAACATCCATGTTTAGAGGCACTCCACCAGAAAGTGCCAGATGTCAGGGACAAAATGAGGAACGTAGGAACTTCTCTTATTCCGGATCAGAGCTTTAAGACATCTGGTTCCACACTGACTAGCCATAGGAGACTTCTAGGCTTTCAGGCAGGAAATATTTTAAGCTTGCACTGGGGACCTTGTACACGCAAACCAGGTGTGCTGCCACTAAACTATGGCCCTTCATGGAAAAAATAAAATAAGGTTCTAGTCCACATAGTTGCAAATGGAGGGCTGATTCAAATAGGAATATCAGCAATGGCCCTGGAAACATCATTCTGAAGCCTAGCTGGAGATTCCAGGAGGGAACCGGAATCTGTCTGCCAGCGTAGGGGATGCTCTACTGCTAAACTGGAGTCAATGGGATATCCACCTAGGATGCCGATTTCACAAAGGGATCACTGCTGGACACTAAAGTAGGAAGTAGGATGTTGAACTAGGTGGAATACTCTCCACCTGCTCATAAAATGTCCCAGCTTCTCTCTCCTCCTCCCACTTTCCCGCTTTCGTCTTAAGTTACTTTAGTTGCTGCAAACTGAGCTCAAAGTGCAGAGGGAGTTTGCATTCATTTAACTCAGTGGAGTGCGCAAAATCTGACCCTTCCCCGTAGGCTTAGGCAAAAGCAAACTGCTACAGCCTCTCCCAGGTTGTCTGTTCTCTCATTGGTACCTTTGGACATCTTGTCCACGGGCTGACGTTGCTTGGCCACACATGTCCCAGTTTTGATCTGTCAAATGTCAGAGAATATGAGACGGACATCGGTTTGATGCAGAAAAGGTGGTTCCTATCTCTATTCTGCTTTGGTCAGACCCAGCCTAGAATCCTGTGTCCAGTTCTGGGCACCACATTTCAGGAAGGATATGGTCAAACCGGCACGTGTCCAGAGGTGAGTGACCAAAATGACACAAGGCCTGGAAACCATGAAGTCTTACGAGGAGCAGCTTAGGGAGCTGGGTATATTTAGCCTGGAGAAGAGAAGGTTAAGGGGGCACATGATAGCAATGCTTAAATATTTGAAGGGATGCCATATGGAGGATGGAGCAAGCTTGTTTTCTGCTGCTCCAGAGACTAGGACACAGAGCAATGGTTTCAATCTTCAGGAAAAGAGATTCCTTCTAAACATGAGAAAGAACTTATTGACGGTAAGAGCAGTTCAACAGTGGAATACACTGCCTGGGAACGTGTTGGAGTCTCCTTCTTTGGAGGTTTTTAAATAGAGGCTGGATGGCCATCTGTTGGGAACGCTTTGATGGGTGTTCCTCCATGGCTGGGGCTTGGACTGGGCAGCCCCTGGGGTCTCTTCCAACTCTACAGTTCTATTATTCCTTGGGCTCATGGGTTAGATACTACCGGGAGAACTTTGCACACATAGCAGGACGCTAAAGCAATGGATTCAAATGGCAAGGACAGCCATGTCATATAAATATGAGGAAGGACACCTGGATAATAACCACAGTCTGATAGTGGAACAGATAAAGTCCCAGACGCTTCCTCTTTGGATGGCCCTCTCTCTGGAGCACTTGAGCTCTGTTCTCCTACCTGTCAGGGAGTTGGACAAGAAGGGCCCAGGGGTCCCTTCCAATTTTAGCATTTTATCACACACACACACACACAAGTTCACACATTCAGCTTCATGTCCCTGGACAACGAGAAACCACACACGAGCATATCCTATAAATATGCACACACCCCATGGATGACACAGAAACCCACAGCTAGCAAGTGCCAAGCCAGAAAATCATGTAATTCTAGGTTGGTGTTTAGCTTTCACCTGTCGTTCTCCCCCACCCTCCATGAAGATCTAGGCCAATTTTGACCGACAAGCAAGTTGCTCAGGTGTGATGCCAACCTCCCCTCCCCACAACTTCCTCTCTCATTCCGCTTCTCTCCCCCTCCCTCTCCCCACCACACTTTTTCAAAAATTCATGAGCCAAATATGTTCCTTTTCTTCTAAGCTGCGGCGCAGATTCTATATTTAGCCTCCCTGCCAGCGAGTCTGTCGCAAGGAGCAGTGAGGCGGAATGGCAAAAACCCGTCACACTCCAGCGGGCCCGTCCGATGGCGCCACGTCAGCCGCGCGGATGGCCCGCCGGGGGCCGGCTCTCCCCAGGGGAGAAACCAAAAATGACAGCGAAGGAAAGTCCATGGCTTTTTGAAAGGATAATGCCTGCAAGCGACCCAAAGGGAAAAGTGCCGCCTGGTGCCGAGAGGACCGGTTTTGGGTTAGCGGGATGCAAACAATATCTAGGGTGGGGCGAGTAGGGTAGGTGCCCTGGGTGCCAATGCCAGGGGGGACACAAAAGCTGTGCATGTAGGGTGGGGATGGGGGGAAGAAGGTAGGGGGTGCAAGCTCCATGCTTGCCCTAGGTTCTGTTTAAACTAGATACAGCATTGGGAAACAGGCCGCAGAACAAAATTTTAACTGGAGACGGAAAGCGACGAAGGACCTGCGTCAGGAAAGGAAAATACACATGTACCTCTTTAGGCCATTTCTGCACTAGACTGTTACTAGCACTATGATTCCACTTTCAACCTCCTATGGAGTCCTGGGGGCCCCTCCCGAAACTGCAAACCCCAGGATTCCAGAGGATGTTGAAAGTGGAATCATAGCGCTAGTAACAGTCTAGTGCGGAAATTTGGTGGGTGTTTTACATGCAGCTGAGAAAGAAGAACAAGAGAGGATGGGTTGGGACTGTCCCTGCCACGTTGGGACAACTAGAGGCTACGTGAAGACGGTGAATCAGCAAACGGCTCTGTTTTGGTGTCTTCATCTTCCCTGCTCCTTCCCCTGCCCCGAATGCCAAAACCTTTTGCTGATGAGGCCAGCCTGGTTGCAAAATGTAAAAAGTGAAATTGGGTAGCTTCACATCTACCTGCCTGTGTGCCAAGACAAACCAAACCAAGATGGGGGGCATGAAGGAAGGAAGGAAGGAAGGAAGGAAGGAAGGAAGGAAGGAAGGAAGGAAGGAAGGAAGGAAGGAAAGAAAGAAAGAAAGAAAGAAAGAAAGATCAAATTCCCGGAATTGCACAAAATTGCGCCTTTCGTTACACTCTCTCTCTCTCTCTCTCTCACACACACACCCAAAACACACAACACACACACATGAAATCAGATCAATTTAGAATTGCCACTTGAGGATCATGCTAAAATCTGAAGTTTCCTGCCCAAAAACCTGTGACAAAGGTCATTTCTGCACTAGATTCTTATAGTGCTATTATTCCACTTTCAACATCCTATGGAATCCTGGGGTTTGCAGTTGAGGGAGGGGCCTTTGAGGATGGTCTTTGAGGCCCCTCCCTTAACTGCAAACCCCGGGATTCCATAGGATGTTGAAAGTGGAATAATCGCACTATAACTGTCTAGTGTAGAATGGGCCCTAGTGACAGCATGAAGGTTTATGCATTAAGCACCCATCACAATTATTTGCAGCATATTATTCAAACATACCCACAGAGAACATATCTTCCTGTTTGGAAATTAAAAGGACAGAAATCTTTGCTAAAGGGGCTGTTCCCAGATCAGGGTGAAACGGAGGGGATTATTCCTTCCTAAATAGTCAGGGAGATAGGACAAGGAACACATCGTCTATCCTGCTCGCTCCCAGCCAGAGAGTGGATGCAGAGCAGAGAGGAAGGCGAGCCCCGGCACCTCAACAGCTGGTCAGAAAGAAGGACATGAAGTAAATGCACCGATTCTTTAGAGAGTCTTTGCAAGTTGCAGCAACCAATCGATGAAATTTTGGAAACTGTAGCACTTATGCGGCGCTCCTAGCTGAGCTGGGTATCAGCACACAGGCATTTCTCATTGCTCCGAGCTCAGCCCACCAAAAGTGGGGAACGTGTACGCTTGGACTGTAAGCCTGAGGGGCAGGGAACTATTTTGTTGTTCTTTTACTTGGAAAGCGCCATGTAAAGTGATGGCACTTTAATCACAACAACATCTGGAATATTCCAGGTACCCAGACCTGGAATACTGTGTCCAGGTCTGGGTACCTTATTTCAAGAAGGATATGGATAAGCTGGAGTGTGTCCAGAGGAGGGCAACCAAAATGGTGGAGGGTCTGGAAGCCATGAAGCCCCGTGAGGAGCTCCTTGGGGAGCTGGGGATGTTTAGTCTGCAGGAGAGAAGGTTATGAGGGGACATGACAGCCATGTCTGAATATTAAGGGATGTTGTGTTGAGGAGGGAGCAGGCTTGTTTTCTGCTGGTCCAGAGACTAGGACAAGGAGCAATGGATTCTAGCTGCAGAAAAGGAGATTCCCCGTGAACCTCAGGAAGAACTTCCTGATGGTCATTGCTGTCCGGCAGTGGAAGATGCTGCCTCGGGGTATAGTAGAGTCTCCTTCTTTGGAGGTTTTTAAGCAGAGGTTGGATGGCCATCTGCAGAAGCGAGGGCTTTTATTGTGTCTTCCTGCATGGAAGAACTTGGACTGGATGGCCCCTGGGGTCTATTCCAACTCTATTCTACAATTCTATGAAAAAAAAAGTTAAAAATCACAGAATACAGCAGTTAAATAAGATCAAATAAGAATTAAAGTTAAAATATGTAATTAAAACTCAGACTTCCATACATTCCACACGGTTAACAATATCCAGCACTTTTTATCAGGCAGGCCATAATCACACACTGAATGCCTGTCGGGATAAAAATGTCTTTGCTTGACTGTGGAAAGAAAGCAGGGAGGGGGCCAGTCTGACTTCTCTGGGGAGGGAGTTCCAGAACCTGGGGGGGGGGTGGCCACAGAGAAGACCCTCTCCCATGTTCCCACCAAATGCACCTGCGAAAGTGGTGGGATGGAGAGACGGGCCTCTCCAGCCGATCTCAAAGCTTGGGCTGGTTTTGTAGGGGAGAATATGGTCCTTCGACTACCCCCCGTGTCTCCTTCCTGGAGACGACTCCTGAAGACCGGAGACTGAGGGTCAGACCCGGAGATCCGCCAACCCTTGGTCAGCTTGAGAGAACAAAACAATCAACCAACCACCCAGACTTCAGAAACCTCAGCACCCCTTGGCTTTAAGAGGTCTGGCTTCCAGCACATTGAATTCCATCCATTTAGCTACCGACTCAGCAATTGAGGTGGTAGGGAATATCTGTTGACATCCCAGTGCTGACTAAACCCAAGGGCCAAGGGGCTCTCCTGCTGGAACAAGAAAAGGGCAAGACCAGAGCAGCCACCGTTGCCTATTCAGCCAGAAACATCGGCTCAGGAACACACTACGGTGCCACTAGAGAAGAATTAACTGGCCGCAATAGAGGTTGCCTGTTGCCTCCATATTACCTGCTGCTCTCCTCTTTCCTCCTTTCAAAACATCTCCATTAAGGTGGATGGTTCATCCACGGAGGCTCTCCAGTAGCTGAATCTTGGCTGTCCCATTGTTACCCCGACAGAAACCTGAAAGAATTACCCAGCCTTGAAGTAGATACCGCCCCTCCCTAGGTCTCTAATAGGGTCATTGGTGTGGTCTGTGAAAAGATGGTTATCTCCCCATACAAGCCAACCTGTATTCCTGCTCCCTTCCTTGAGATGCTAGCTTTCTAAAAGTGGGGAGAACTGGTTTTGAACAGAGGAATGCTGCATTATGCAAGTCCCATACCCTCCAAGATTTCACAGATGGAAATCAGGACACACGTGCCCAAGCGACACCAAAGGCCATTTCCGCACTAGCCTGTTATAGCGCGATGATTCCACTTGCAACAAGTACAGCCTGCATGCTGAGCCAGCTCATCGGTGAGAATTGGGTCCCTGAAGTGCTCAAATTCTAAGCTTCCCGACAGCTACACGTGAGCAGCAATGCTGCCTCGCCTTTCCAAAGTGCGGCTCCGGCGCTCAAGTCACGATGTTCAGATGACATCTGTAAGCCTCACAGCACCCGTGTATTTATTATAGGCCTCATTATCCACACACAGTCCTAATTCCGGGGAGGGGTTCTTGAGAAACTGCTGCAAAGCCTGCAAACACCGCAAGGATTTTGTGGAGGGGGGCACAACCAAACGTAGACCTAAAATGGGGCTCGGATACTTTTCAAAGCAACACGGAAAAGATTTTAAGGTCAAACAAGGCTAGCAAAAAGGGTACCCCACTAGCATCCTAACATCCAAAATCTGCACCCTCATCATCCTTTGTCTCTAGCGCTGTTCTTGCTGCGGTGGGCCTTCAAGTCATTTCCAGCTTTGAACCTATTGCTGGGTTTTCTTGGGAAGATTTGTTCAGAGGGGGGTCTGTCCTTGCCTTTCTCTGAGGCCGAGAGGGTGTGACCCAGTGGGTTTCCATGGCCGAGCAGGGATTGGAACCCTGGTTTCCAGAAGCCTAGTCCAATACTCAAAACCCTGGGTCTGTCTCTAGCTTATCCTATACGTAGCACAAATATGGCATTGCCAACTGACCAGTTAAAAACCAGCGCCTGCCCTGTAATTTTAGGGAAGATTGGCAAAAATCACTGAGAAAAGCTCTTCGCAGCATAGAGAAAAAAGAACGACTGACTGGCTAATCTCTCAAGGTCGGGGTGCTCTCACAAGGAGCAAGAACAGGGAAAGAAATTGGCAAGCCTGTTGTCGTTGTTTAGTGACTTCAAGTTGTTTCTGACTGATGGTGACCCTAAAGAGAACCTATCGTGTGGTTTTCTCAACAAGGTTTGTTCAAAAGAGGGGCACCGTCACCTTCCTCTGACGCTGAGAGAGTGTGACTGGACCAAGGACACCCAATGGGCTTCCATGGGCGAGGGGGAATTCGAACTCTAGTCTCCAGAGTCACAGTCCAACGTTCAAATCACTACACTGTGCTGGCTTGGTAGGGGAGCCTATAGAGAGGAGATAAGCTACCGGCAAAATTGTGCTTTTAGATAATGCTAGACAATATTTACACTATATTTATTTACTACCTGTCTATCTATCTATGTATCTCACAGCCTTCAAGTTACATTATTTGCATTTCTCCTCTCCTGCCTCCAAAAAGGATGTTAAAGCTCTCCCCTGCTTAAAATTCCTGTGTTATTTTTCCATCTCTTCTTTGCAAACTGTTTTCCATTTGACTCCCCCTCTACTAACAGACCAATAAGAACCAGATTGTTTGCAATTTACTGAAACGATGAAAGGGCTGCATTTCTATGGCACGACACTGACTCCCCCAAACCCCAGGGGCCTTGTGAAAACAGATGCCAATTTCACCCCTAAAATTATTTAAACATTGATTTTATATAAGAAGGGATCGGAAGCCTCAAAACCAGGCCCTGGAGTCAGTATTTAGTCTTATTTTTAAAAGCAAAATGTGCGTGTGTTTGGCGAGTTGATAACATTCTTCAGCTGGTTCCAAAAAGGGAAAGTGGGAAACTCTTTCGGTTGTCTTTCCTTGCAAACATGTCTCATTGATTTTAGCACGGCTTCTGTTTCCATAAGCACGGTTTCGGATTGTAGCCTGGAAGCAGAATCCGATGCATGTTTACTCAGATGGAAGTCCCACTGTGGCGGTTCAGCTGCCATTGGTTTGGGGTTATCCAAACAGCAAATTGGCATAAACGCTCCGTCTCGGAGGGACGAAGGTTTTCGGAACTGGCGAATAAACACAGGGGGAGCCGTCGGCCAAGTCGCAGCACCAGGTTCATCTCATGGGCTCCGCTTCTGCATTTTGCAGAAATGCTGGCTTCGTCTTTCGGATGCACCAATCCCTCAGCCTTCTTCAACCTGGTGTCCTCCAGAAACCCACGGATTTAAGTGATTGGGAAAGAAATTCTGGCTAAACATTAGGAAGAACTTGGGAAGTTTAAGAGCGGTTCAACCATGGAAAGGACTGCTCCTTCATTGGAGGTCTTTGAACAGAGGTTGGATGGCCATCTTTCAGGAGTGCTGGATATTCCTGTATCGTGGGGGTGGACTGGATGGTCTCCGTGGTCCCTTCCGAATCCAAGGCCATTTCTGCACTACACTGTTGTAGTGCCATTATCCCACTTTTCAGCATCCTGTGGAATTCTGGGGCCAAAGAGCTCTCTGGCTGAAAATTCTGAATTCTGGGACCGAAAAGCTCTCTGGCTGAAAATTCTGAATTCTGGGGCCGAAGAGCTCTCTGGCTGAAAATTCTGAATTCTGGGACCGAAAAGCTCTCTGGCTGAAAATTCTGAATTCTGGAACAGAAAAGGTCTCTGGCTGAAAATTCTGAATTCTGGGGCCGAAGCGCTCTCTGACTGAAAATTCTGAATGTCCCGCCCTAAACTGGAAACCCCAGGATTCCATAGGAGGTTGAAAGTGGAATAATAGCACTAAATAGGGCATAGGGCCTAAATAAGGTGCCAGATTCCATCTGATCGTGGAAGCTTAGCAGGGTCAGTACTTGGATGGGAGACCACCAACACATACCAAGTGCTGTGGGCACTATTTCAGAGGAAGGAACTGGGCAAACTACCTCTGTGGATTCCTTGCCTAAGAAAATCCAGTGAAAATTTCAAGGGATCTTCATAAGTCCACAGGCAACTAAGGGTCTTGGTACTCTTGCAAACAGGCCATTTAAAAACTTATCTTAAGGGGGTCTATTTTGCAGATTTGCTAACAACTATCAGACACACCTAATGCAAAAGGATGCTGGAACTATTCCATGAGCTCCATTGATTCAAGCAACGTGTAACACTTCCCATTTCACTTTTCACAAATAAAATACAACCCTTTCCTTGTAGTGTGAACTCTCACCTTGCCACCAAGAACCATGGATGGATCTTCACCAGTCTCTACTCTTTTCCTGTACAATAATCCTCTTTTCCACTGATTTAAAAGCACAGGAGGGCTTCGTTCTTTTGAGCTAAACATGTACTAGTGAGAGGGTGTTAGCTGCGAGAAAGACAATGGGCCTTTCCACACTACACTATTACAGTGCTATTATTTCCCTTTCAACATCCTGTAGAATCCTGGAGTTTGCAGTTTAGGGAAGGGCCTTTAGACTTCTCAGCCAGAGAGCTCTTTGGCCTCAGGAAACTACAAACCCCAGAATTCCACAGGAGGTTGAAAGTGGAATAATAGCACCACAATATTGTAGTGTGGAAAGGCCCATCATTTTCCCTTCATGTATGACATCAGCCTTACCAGCTGCAGCATCTACCCCTGTGCTGTGCTTCTCAGGCTATCTGATGCAAGGCATTGCCACCAATTACTATTTTTTTCCCTCCAGTGTGCCAGGGACTGGCACCACATCTGTGCCCATTGTCTACAATGGTTTCCTTCTTTGCCTGGAAACTCACCAGTTGAGGGCTTGGAGACCAGAGTAGGGGCCGCCACACTGAGTAGCAGTGCCTTAGCATGCATGCGTATATCTTTACAGGCATGGGTGGTAGAGCCAAAACAGGCATTTACCCTCTTGGGCGCTTTATTTCCAGAGATGTTTGGGAAGAAAGATGACTCCCAAGGGACAACAATATTAGAAATCTCTCTCTCTCTCTCTCTCTCACTTTGCCTTCAAGTCACCTGCTACCTTATGGCGACCCCATGAATTTCACAGGGTTTTCTTCAGCAAGGAATGCTCAGAGGTGGTTTAGCCAATTGTTTCCTCTGAAATACAGCCTACAGCAGCTGGTAATTCTTGGTGGTTCCCCACCCAAGGACTAATCAATTCATGTCCACCTATATCTACATGGAGATCAGAGAGTGGGAAGGAGCCGCACAGAGTCTGGCCGCCCTTCCACTCCACGCAGGAACTTCGGCTAGAGCAACCCCAGAAATCTCCAACCTCTTTTGAAGACCTCCAAAATAAGAGACTCCATCGCTTTTCTCAGTCATTGGTTCCACTGTTGAATTGCTACTCTCCACCAAGAAGGTCAAAATTTACCTTTCTGCAATGAAAAACCATTAGACACGGCCCCACCCTCTGGGGAGGCAGAGAAAAAACTACCCCCTTTTCTCTGTAGAAGCCCTTTAGATATTTTAAATGCCATCCCCTCCGTCTTCTTTCCATCAAGATGAAGACGGCCAACTTCCTGCACCTTTCCTTGGGGGTTTTGCTCTGCACACTTCTTCTCCTCCTTTTTGGTCCTTCTCTGAACTTGCTCCAACTTGCCTAGACACTTCCTAAAATGAGACACCCAGGACTGAATGCAGTACTCCAAATATATACAGTCCTCCGTCCACATTCACTAGGGTTAGGGGCATAGGACCCTCATGAAAGTGAAAAAAACAGAAATAACTCTAGGCCCTCTTGAACCATATTTAACACACACAAAAGCATGATCACGCTATTCAACCCACCGTGGATTCCTTTGAGGCATCAGAGTTCCTTCCCAAGGCAGAAGTGGGGGGGCTGGTGGGGCTCCCTGCCACCTCCAACACTGCCCCACACCTTTTTTAACGGGGAATTACGAGCCTTTCTCAGTCTCCCGAGGCTTGCAGTCCCTATAAAAAATGGCCCAGGGAGGCAACAGAGGTGACAGCAAATAATCCGTGAATCATCAAAGCCGCAGAAGTGAAACCTGCAAATGTGGGGGGCTGACTGTAGATGTAGACCCACAAAAGTTTAAATTTGGTATAGCGCCTTGCCAGGGATGAGAAAAGAAATTCCGCACTGGACACCCAGAAGCAGCTGGAATAAATGCAAGAGTCAGGGCGGAATGGCTTAGGGGAAGGCCACGGCTAAGAGACAGAAAACGTATTTTAGGCACCCAAGGGCCCAGAACTGACCCCTGGCATCTCCAGCTAGGGTTGAGAGAGTGATTGCCAATTGGAGTTTACAAATATTGAGCCGGATGGACCAAGGGTCTGATACGAGTGGAGAATTTCTTCCAGCCCCGGGAGAAATTGGGACCTAGTCCCAGAGATGGGTGAGGCTGAAGCAAAAGGGTTTGATTAAAAAAGAAACCCAGTATGGTTCAGCTTAATGCTCCTAAAAGTCTTAGGAGAGGCATTTAAACCTTCCAGAATGGGGAACAAGCCCATATGAAAAGCGGGGGAAAAACTGCTAAAAATAACGGGATAGAGATATGGGCATGGCTGTCTAAGGAAGTCCAAATGGCCAGATTCAGCCCCAGGGCTTGAAATTGCCAACTTTTCGACGTCCTTACTGAAATCAGCCCTTTTCTTTGGAACAAAGGGGATTAGGAGCTAACTTGCCTTTGAGAGAACTCAATGGTAGGGCACCCCTTTTTTTTCTCCACCTGGAAGGTTCTTGTGGGTCAGCCCCAAGCACATCTGGGTATGGCTGGGAAATATGGTTATCTGGAAGCCTTGAGCCACGCTAGCACCGATCCAAGCACTTTGGCCATTTCCGCACGAGGTGTTATAACGCGATGATTCCACTTTCAACCTCCTCTGGACCTGGGGTTTGCAGTTTCGGGAGGGGCCGGCTGGCCCCTCCCAAAACTGCAAACCCCAGGATTCCAGAGGAGGTTGAAAGTGGAATCATCGCGCTATAACAGCCTCGTGCGGAAATGGCCTGACTCCTAATAGAAGCCGGGAATCGGGAAAAGGCACAGATGCACTGAAGGGCGAGTCAAACGCAGTGATGACAGTCCGGTTCCCTGCTGTACTCTTGGAAGAGATTGTCCCGTGCCTCTTGAATATTCCAGTCTCTTCTCCACTCCCAAATATTGACAACCCCTCAATTTTTAAAAAGAAAAACTAAACATATCTGAAAACGCTTGTGCTTTTCAAAACCGGAAGGTTTATTTTCACCCGCTCCATCAAGAAACCAAACTTTAAATAGAGTTTTTGGGTGTCCCCAAATGAGAAGGTATTCCTCACGATCTCAGACCACCCATTCCTCCATCGTGATTTTTTTTTTTTTTGGAGACGGGGAGAAACTTTCTCTACCTCTAGCTTAAAATCTCAAAAGCAACTGGGCTGATCACTTTCCTATTCACGAGTACCGGCAACTTGTTTTTCTCCTCAATATATTCTTTAAGAGCGATATCTAGAAATTAGAAATCACGGTCAGCTGTCAATGTCCACAGGCCAAACTGTTGCCAAAAGGCACAGGAGGGCAGGCTGAAAAAAGCTGGCAACCCTCCTTTGCCCCTGATCTGCTTTAAAGTCTACTTGCCGTAAGACTTTCCAAATAAAAAATCTCGAAGCCGACAACCTCACGCTTGGTTATGCAATCCCAGCAGGCCTCGTGGATTGATCCGTTCTGTTTTCCTTGACTTTATGGGAAGAGCTGCTTCACATTGACTCAGCAAACGTACTTCCCTCCCCCCTTCACCGCCGCCTTTCTCTTTTACACAGCCAACATTTGTACAAGGAATTGCAGGAGGACCACCTGCCAAACAAGGGCCATAAATAACATTTTGGATCGGCAAGCCCAGAGGGGTACAGTCTTTGCACCTCTCCAAATGTTGGATTTTGCCGAATCCTCAAATTAAGCAGCTTTGAATTCATGAATTGTTGTGATGTTTTAAAAAAATAAGACCTCAGCTGTCTTAATTACACCTCGTTTTCAGTTGCATTCTTTTGGCGTGCACTAAATGGATTTCGCTCCAATTGCCAAGCCCAGTAAAGGGGTACTTGAGGCCGGCGTGGTGTTTGCACATGGTCCAGTTCACCCCAGTGATGTAGGAAAAATACGGAACTTTTTTTCCAACTCTCCTCCTGGCCACTCACAAAAGTTTAATGTGTTCTTAAATACCGTTCACAATAAGAACAACAATTCTTGGGAAATCAAACCACAATACTTGGCAATCTTTAGGACGCATCCAAATGGATTGAAAAGAGCAGAACGTCCTGAGTTTTGTTGCTGTTCTTTGTGTTCTTTCTTTCTTTCTCTTTGGAGAGGCATGCGCATTTGGTTTATCCCAGGATATTTTCTGCCCGTTCCCGGCACAATCAGAAACTTCTTATACCAGCAACCCAGGTGGGTTTATTTTAACCTTGCATAAATTTGGAAAGAACAGGTGCAAAATTTGGAGCTTTTAATCAGTCTGGAGGCACCCTCGTATATCACACAGTTGAAACAAAAAGGTTCCTACAGAGGAAAGACAAGCACTCTAGCGGACAGTTTTGCCCAAAAATTCAGAGTGCGATCCACGGAAAGATGAAAACTCTTCTGTTTTGAAAGCAAAATGTCCCCAAAGTTGTGTAAAAGTGGCATATTTAAACTTGGACACCCCCCTCCCTGACTGCAACTGATTTCCCCAGTGTTGGTGACAAGTCTGGCCGAAAATACGTATTTCTGTTTCGCTTCCTAAAGGGATATGAGTACGAAGAAAAGAAAAAAATCACTCCAAATTTTTTTTAGTTTCAAAATTTTCAATAGCTCCCGGCCCTGGACAGAAGGCAGCTCAGGAATGCATTAGGAAGAGGTGGCCGCTTTGCATCTGTTTACAATAAAAAGGTCTTGACCTCTTTTTTCTGAGGAATAGAAAAAAATCTACAAAGGAAATCAGCTAAAGAAAAGAGTTTCTATCCTGTGTTTCTCAAGCACTTTGCATGCGTGTCCCAGGCTCAAAGCCGTCCGCTGGATTTTGGGCAGACCCTTCCTGCACCGAGGGTTCCCAGAAATCTGGAGAGGTTAGGGTTTCCCCCTGTCTTCCCGCTGGCCTCAAACCCTGTTCCCCAGCTGAAGGAGAGGAAAGCATCCCAGCATACACCCCTCCTCTGTTCTACTGACAGCTGAGAAGTCTGCTGGATGCACAGTTAAACACCCAGCTTTTTATTCATGCTGCCTGTCTCCCTCCCTCCCCCTGCTGCAAATCCTCCGGGTGGACCTCCCGCCATCTGCTACGACTCCCTCCTTCACTGCCTTGCCATCTGAAAACCGCTTATTCTCACACGCCTCACTCTGGAGGCCTTCCTAAGCCTAAGGGTTGCATGCCCCAGTATCCACAGGAACACTCAAAGCCATTTTTAGCTTCACCATCCACCCATTTTTCTCCTTGGAATCTCTTTCAGCCCCCTGGCAAAACAACTCCAGGCCACACTTTTCTGTCCTCTCTTGCTCACCTGCCCCATCCGTCCTCGCCTTGTTTTCTTATATTCCGCTTTCTAAATCCGTTCCTCTCGCCACCCACGTTTGAAAACACAACGCAGGCGTACCTCTGTTAACAAAGCCTCCGAGAAAGAAGATCTTTTTTACAAAGTTTCCTTTACACACATCCACTCCTTTATATCCTCGTTCTCTATCTAGCTGAAAGGCTTTTCAGCAGCACGACTTTGGGAGGATGGCAAAGGAGGGCTGGACAAACGGACTTTCGGTGTGTCCGACTGCAGCAGCCAGTCTACAGCCATCAATGCAATAAAGATTTCAATTGGGAAAGAAGAGAGATTCTGCTCTTGCCAATCCTATTTTAGCTTTGTGTGCCCTGCCTGTAACAGGCGAGGGGAGCAGCAGCTGCCTCTGGAATCCCATTGCTGGGCATAAGTGGAGAGAAAAAGAAAAGAAAAGGGGAGAACCAGCTGGCCTGACCAGGTACCCCCAGCATGTTGAAATAACACAAACCCGTACGTTCGACCACGGAAAACAGAAATAGTAAGGAAAGAGAAAGCTGGCAAAAGGCAAAGGAATCCCTGGAGGCATTTTGGAAGCATCCCTCAACTAGACTCCGAGAAGATTCAAAATGTTGTTGTTTACTTATGCTCAGTTTACCTGAAATGGTTCTTTCCGTTCACCTGGGCACATTGCCTGGCATTGAACATTTGCTCAAGCATGTTGAACCGCTCTCCTTGTTATGGCGAGGGAACCTATCCCTATTTTTTCCATCTTATTTCTGCCTCTAGTGCCAAATTTTTCTATGCAAGAAGTAACGACCGGGAACGCATCGACTTCGCGAACCGAGGTGCATCGGTACGATATTTCCCCTTACGGGAAGCCGGATCCAGTTCCGAGCAACGCCCTTACCTTTGTGCATGCCAGTGTATTTATCCTTAATGACTGTCAACTCGTAGATTTTGCCAAACTGTTCGAAGATGGGCTTCAGGTCTTTCTCTTCTAAATTCCGGGGGATTTGTCCGATGAAAAGTTTGATAGCGTCCGGTTCCTTCATTGGTCCAAAAGGGAGAGAAAACTGGAACGAGCCTCGAATTCAGAATGGTAATTCCAAAAAAAGAGAAAAGATTGGGGGAAAAAATAATAAAAGGAGGGGGGGGAAAGGGGAGGAATGCTGGAACTAAAAATAAATAAATAAATAAGCAGAATCCCAACCTGGACTTGACAGTCTTCGTGCAGCGAACAGAGACAAAGAGATCAAAAGCCGCCAGCCGTGGGAGAGGAGAAATTTCCCTCCGATCTCTTGCTTTAATGTAGCAGCATTTTTCCTCTCCTCTCCAAAATCCTTCTAGTCTTTATTTAAAAAAAAAAGAAAAAGAAAAAAAAAAGGTTTTCCTGTCTTGGTGCAAAAATAAAACAAAACACAATATATATATGTGTATATATATATTATAGAGATATATATATATTAAAAATATTAAAAAAGATAACTACGCCCAGAGTTCTGCGATTTGGCCTTTATTCTTGGGTCGTCCACAACCCCCAGTCCTTCATCCCAATTCTTCTGATCAAGCAATTACGAAGCTTGCGAGCAGTTAATTACTTTTATCGATCAACTTTCCTGGAGGAGGGTTGAGATTTCTTGGGTCTGTTGTGAATTTTTCCGCCCGCCTTGCTTGCTTGCTGGCTTCCTTATTGATTCATTGCTGACCCCTCTCTCTTGATGCTTTCCTTTCTGCCCACCCCTTTTTGCAAAACATATATATATATATATATATATATATATATATATATATAATTTTCCTTCTTTACCTTCCCCCCAACCCCACCCCAAGCTCAATTTCAGCTCCTTTGGCAGGTCTGACGGCCCCTTCCTTTAATGGACCTTGAGCTCTGTTTCAAATCTTCTTCTTTACCAACAAAACCCTCCACCACACACTTACACACACACACACTCTCACTCACACACTCACACACACACACTCTCTCTCACACACACACACAAAGCCCGCCCTCCTTTCCCCTGACTAATAATCATGTCAGTGTTAGGGACCGGCAACAAATTGCTGGCTCAGGGAAAAGAGGAGGGAGGCCGGGCGGAGACTGTGGCTCCGAAGCCTCCAAAAGCAACCTTCGGGATCCGTCCCCTCTGCTTTCAAAAGCAACGCGGGTGGGGATTTGGGGCACCCTCTGGCTAAAGGCGAGGGTGCATTTAACAGAGCCCTGGGGGGTTTCGACGGCAGTGGCCAGCACATGCCCTTGGCCTTTAGTTCGGGTGCAAAATGAGCCCTTGTAGCCAAAGGATGCTCCCATCTGCACTGCTACAGGACACTTCTAAAGACACGGTGGACCACTGAGGCCCTTTCCGCACTATACTGTTATAGTGCTATTATTCCACTATCCAGTTGTGTAGGGACGAGGGGCTGGTGGGGGCAGTTCGCCCTGGGCAGCAATTTTTTGGGGGCATAGCCATGCCCCTGCACACCGTAGCCTCTCCCCCTTGCACCGTGGCCATGCCTTCACACAGTGTGACCACGCCACCATGTGTCTTGGCCATGCCCCCTACACTGTAGCCCCACCCCCTCCACGCACTCCACGCGCTGCCACTCTCAACCTCCTATGGAATCCTGGGGTTTGCAGTTTAGGGAGGGGCAATGAGAATCCTCTTTGGCCCCAGGAAACCACAAACCCCAGAATTCCACAGGATGTTGAAAGTGGAATAATAGCACTATGACAATGTAGGCCTTAGAAGACTATTGCCATTTCCGCACTAGCTTGTTATAGTGCTATGATTCCACTTTCAACCTCCTCTGGAATCCTGGGGTTTGCAGTTTAGGGAGGGGCCAGCCGGATGTTCCATAGGATGTTGAAAGTGGAATAATTGCACTATAACAGTGCAGTGCGGAAATGGCCAAAGTGTGGTTAGGATGGCAAAAGGTATTAGGCACATCCAGACAGACTGAAAAGTCCTGGATTTTGTTCCTGTTCTTTCTGATTTTATTCTGGGTTAAAGCAAACTGATCTGGGAAGCCGATATGAAAAGTCTACTGGGAGCGGATAGAAAATATTCTAGGAGGAGCAAAATGGATCTCAAAAATAAAATCTGAAAGAAAAGGAATAAAATGTGGTTTTCTAGTTTTTTTCATCAGTGTTGAGACACCTAAATAAGATTCTGTTCCATCCCCTCCACTCCCCGCTGCTAAGTGCAAACCACTTTTGCCCTTTGAATTCCCTTTGCAGCAACTGGAGTGAGCTGAGGATCAAGGGGAAAGTGGTAAGAGAGAAAACAGGACATTTTAAAAGCAGCTGAGAATCATAGAATCACAGAAATGTAGAGTTGGAAGAGACCCCAGGGGCCATCCAGTCCAACCCCCTGCCATGCAGGAACACCCTCAAAGCACTCCCAACAGATGGCCATCCAGCCTCTGCTTAAAAACCTCCAAGGAAGGAGACTCCACTACACTCCGAGGCAACAGATTCCACTGCCGGACAGCCCTGACTATCAGGAAGTTCTTCCTGAGGTTCAGGTGGAATCTCCTTTCCTGCAGCTTGAATCCGTTGCTCCTTGTCCTGATCTCTGGAGCAGCAGAAAACGAGCCCCCTCCTTCCTCTACGTGGCATCCCTTCAAATATTTAAACATGGCTATCATGTCCCCTCTTAACCTCCTCTTCTGCAGACTAAACATACCCAGCTCTCTAAGTCTATCGGACAGCAGAGGATTAACCAGGACTGTCCCCACCAAATTTGGATAGTATATGGTTTCCCCAGATTCTATACTAGTGCTTTTCTTTCCCATCAAAAAGATTAGGGTATGCAACCCTGAAATCTAGAAACTACTCTTATTTTGTCAAGGAGGGGTTACGAACATTAACCTTCCCTGGCTCCCTTGGGGACCTTTTGACCAAAGCGATCCACACCGGCAAGAAAATTGTTGTTTTTAAAGTTAAGGTGGAAGAAAATAAAATTACCTTTGGGGGTATTGCCCACCTCTGGAAGGTCTTAAAAGTGGGTGCTGATTTAACCAAAAAGGTGGTGCCATTTAACCATTGCGGGGCCCTTTCACAAGACGGGCACTCGATGCTGAATTTCTCCCGACCCTGAGAAGAGAAGCAAACAACAGTGCTTTAACTCCATCCTTGATGTTGATCAGAGCCAAAATACATTAAGCCACAGCATTTCTGGTTTGCACAGTGGCTCTAAAGGAGGACAAGCAGCTGTCCCGTTTGTCCATCTGCAACAAAGCTAGACTGCCCCTGAACACAGAAGCTCCATTTTGCCACCACAGCTTCTAGGCATCGATAGATGACTTCTCCTTCTCCAATTTACTTTGTCCAGTACAGGATTCAGGGTAACTCACAGCGGCTAAAGCAAACATAGTTAAAAATTCCGAGCATACAAAAGTTAAAAAGCAATTAAACTATCATAAAATTATAACCAGTTAAAAATGTGAACTACTAAAAAGCAACAACAACAAAGGAAAGTCCAACACATTATACAAAGTCTGTTTCCCTTTTTAAAAAAATCAGTTCTAAAAGGCATGCCAGAATAGATAGTAAAGATGGATGCAAGTGTACCGTTTTTGGAAAAGGAGTCCCACAGCTTGGGAGCAGCCACGGAGAAGGCCCTGTCTTCCATGTTCTCCCCATGTACCTGTGAGGGGACGGAGAGAAGGGCCTCCCTGGAAGATCCTCAAAACAGGTTTCTATAGGGCAGGGCAGTCCTTCAAATAACCTGGACCTCAGCCATATAGGGCTTTATGGCTCTTTATGATTCTAGCAACATTTTCCTAGCCTGCAGTGCGATGCTGAGATGGAGCTGAGGTAGAACAACAAATACCATCTTGACTTTTCCTTGCTTATCCAAATCGAGGTGGATGTTACCCAAAGCCAGCGAAGGCAACCTGAAAAATCCTAGAAGTACCCTTCTTCCCATCTCTGGCAATAAAAACAGAATTAAAAACAAACAAACAAACTCTGATGCCCTTCTGCTGCCTCAACCAGTAGCCTAATAACAGTAGGGTCTGTTGTATTCCTGGCAGAACTTGGGAAAGTAACCCTTTTGGACAATTCCCAGGCTGAGGAATTCTCAAGGTTGTAGTCCAAGAAGTAACTTTCCCAA
Source organism: Ctenosaura bakeri (assembly GCA_948474755.1). Lineage (NCBI taxonomy): Eukaryota > Metazoa > Chordata > Lepidosauria > Squamata > Iguanidae > Ctenosaura > Ctenosaura bakeri. Next base: position 217,771 of record CAOLHI010002373.1, on the reverse strand, counting down.
ACTCTGGCTCCGATCCAGCGTCCCGTCTTCATAGTGGTGATATTTGTGGGTGGCAATACGCTAGGCCAGCTCCTGAAAGATGTCCATCCACCTGTCTGAGGCTATCTATTCCACTGTTGAGCAGGTCCCGTAGTTAAGAAGTTCTTCCTAAGGCTTAGGTGGAATCTCTTTTGTTGCCATTTCATCCATCGGTTTTTGTGTCCTCATCTGTGGAGCAGCAAAAAACGAGCTTGCTCCTTCCTCTACATGACATCTCTTCAGGTATTTAAAGATGGCAGTCAGATTGTCTTTCCAAGCTAAACATACCCAACTAAGTCACTCCTCATAAGGCTTTAAAAGCACTCGGCACCGCATCTGAAGGAGTCTGTTCATATCCACGAAAGCTCATGCTAAAAGGAAAAGCACTTTGTCTTAAAGGTGTTGTCATGCCCTATGAGGATAGACTTAGAGAGCTGGGTATGTTTAGTCTGCAGAAGAGAAGGTTGAGAGGGGACATGATAGCCATGTTTAAATATTTGAAGGGATGCCATGTGGAGGAAGGAGAGGGCTTGTTTTCTGCTGCTCCAGAGACCAGGACAAGGAGCAATGGATTCAAGTTGCAGGAAAGGAGATTCCACCTGAACCTCAGGAAGAACAGGGCTGTCTGGCAGTGGAATCTGCTGCTGCCTCCATGGAGTGTGGTGGAGTCTCCTTTGGAGGTTTTTAAGCAGAGGCTGGATGGCCATCGGTCAGGAATGCTTTGAGGGTGTTCCTGCGTGGCAGAATGGGGTTGGACTCAATGGCCCCTGGGGTCTCTTCCAACTCTACATTTCTATAATTCTATGATTCTATGATTCTATGTTCCCTTTTTTCTCCCTCTCTCTTCCTCCTTTTCATGGTGCAAGAGATGAACGCGACTTCTTCTATGAAAACTCATAAGGCTTTGGTCATTTCCGCACCTTACCTCCTCCCCATGATGTCCCGTCATGGTCCCGGCAGCACCTTTGCTGGGATGGGGATGCGACGCAAATGCTCCCCTCCGCACCTGACCGGCTCCCTGTGGAAGGAAGCGCAAGCAAGACACACCTTCCTTAGCAGTGCAGCCAGACTCTTTCCATGTGCACCAGCGAAGGAAGGGCCTTGATAGCGCTTCTGGCCATTCCACACAGCCGCTGGCAATGGGAATGTTGCACAATCTTGGGCCATTCGTGTCCCCCTCCCCATTAATAGAATATCCCGGGATTGTGACGGATGGGGATGCATTGGTAGCAGGACCACGACAATGTTGCGTGAAAGTGCAACTTGCATGTTGAACATGTTAGGGTAACGAAGAGAAATAGGATCTTATCAGAAAACATTGTTATATGTAATAACTGCTGCAAGAATGACATTGGCACAATATTGGAAAGAAGGAAATTATACTGATATAAAAGAATGGAAATTAAAAGTTCTGGATATGGTAGAGATAGGAAAGTTGACTTTTTCGCTTAAAAATAAACCAATCCAGAACTTTGAAAGAGAATGGAAAGACGTCTTGAATTGGATAAAGGAATGAGGAAAAGAAGAAACAAAGGAAGAGTGTTGGAAATGTTGGTAGTGAAAATTAAGGACATTATAGAACAAGTATAAGTTGAACGTAACAATGTTAAAAGTAATAGGGTGATAGTGTGATTAACTCTTAAATAGAAATAATGTATAAATGGGATGTAAACACAAACTCAACTGGAAAAAAGATGCTCGGAAGCAGGGGGGGAGTATTTTTTGTGTGTGTACAATTTCAATAAAAATATATACAAAAGAAAAAAAGAAAAGAAAGCATGACTTGCGGCCTGCTGCCAACACGTCCCCTTCGTGGGACGGTGACGCCACGTGGAAATGACCTTCATTTCCAGACCTGGGTCATCTAAATTCTTGCTGTAGCAACTGTAATAGTGGAGCCCCTTCCTTCTCCTGTCTTTAGAAAGGGGTGAGGGTCCTTCTTATTTATTTTCCCCAACGGTATGCTTGTCACAAGCCTTGAACCGACCTGCAATACTAATTAAACCTTTAATTCTGAAGTGCACATTAGAGGGGTTTTGCTCCCTGCTTTCAGAGACACGTCAGGGCTTCAAAACACATAGCCTGGTTATCTAGCCTGTTATTGCTTGTGCTATGGGCATAAAAGAGTGATTAAAAATAGGGCTTAATTTGCAACGCTCTGGCCTAGAACTTATTTTAACGGCTGAAGTTTTAAACTGGGAACTGAGAGGCAATTACCCACATCTGTCCAGAGATGCAGATATAAATACAGATATAGATATAAATACACACATACAGAAAAGTAAAATTTGCTATAGAGCTTGGGTCATTCTTAAAGGGTGTGAGTGAAAAAAATCCATTGACTCACACAGCAGTTTTAAAACCGTATAATTTGATAACCAAGGATTTTCACAGCACCAGGGGTGTATTCACACTGCACCACTGTATCCGTTCCATACCACTTAATTGTCTTGGTGCCATCCGATAGAATCCCGGGATTTGTAGTGTTGTGAGATACTTAGAATTCTCTGAGAGGTCTTCTTGTTCTCCAGGCACTTTGGTCAGACCTCATCTGGAATCCTGTGTCCAGCTCTGGGCACCTCAATTCAAGGAGGATATGGACAAGCTGGAACGTGTCCAGAGGAGGGCAACCAAAGTGGTGGAGGGTCTGGAAGCCATGAAGTCCTATGAGGAACAGCTGAGGGAGCTGGGGGTGTTTAGTCTGCAGAAGAGCGGGTTAAGAGGGAACATGATAGCCATGCTCAAATATTTGAAGAGATGTCATATGGAGGACGGAGCAAGCCTATTTTCTGCTGCTCCAGAGACTAGGACACAGAGCAATGGATCAAACCTCAGGAAAAGAGATTGCACTTCAACTTCCTGATGGTCAGAGCTGTTTGGCAGTGGAATCTGCTCCCTGGGAGTGCTGTGGAGTCTCCTTCTTTGGAGGTTTTTAAACAGAGGCTGGATGGGAGTACTTAGATGCCTGTTCCTGCACAGTAGGGGGGGTTGGATGAGAAGCCCCCTGTGGTCTCTTTCAACTCTATTATTCTATAATTCTATGATTTTACTTGTAAGTATTGAACAGGCTGGTGTCAGCAAAATCTAATATGCATTTGTTTGCAAAACCGCCAGTTTTTAAAATCCATTTGGCCTGTAAGCAAAGCCCTCTGCCTTCAGCCTGCCTCCCCAGAGGAACCAGGACGGCCCAAGGAGAAGCTGGGCTAGGCCAAGTGGGAGAAGGAAGGCCTGGCCCTTGGTCTTTCCTTCTCTCCCTCTCCCTCTGCCGGTGTGGCCAGCTCAGCCTCCCTCTTCCGCCCTTCCTTTGGCTGCTGGCTGGGAATTTGACGAGGGCCCCTAAGTCCTCTCCATGCGCTGCCCCATTGTTCAGCGCCGGAGCTGTCCTGGTGCTGAAACACAGCTGGCCGGATCACAATTAGAAGAAGGCGCTACCTTGGGGAGGGAGGGAGGGAGGGAGGGCAGGAAATGGACGGGAGGGCGGCTTTGGAGAGAAAGAGACAGAGTAAGAGAGAGAGGAGAGGAAAGGCAGACCTCCATCCATCCCTTCCCCATCAGAGATAGATGCACACTTCATTCTACCCACTCATGCAAACAATAATCCCCTTGCCCCAGCAGCAGATTTAGCAGCCCATGCTGCCCTTAATCATGAAGGTTTGTTTCCTAAAAATTATGGTGCGTAAGGAATGCGCAAGAGCCCCATAGGGTCACATCAAGTGTACCTCCGGCCCTACAGTCTTGCTTCCAACCAGTGGCTAGCCACGGCTGACTGGGGCTGGTTGCAGGGAAATTATAACCCCCTCCTACAGAAACAGCTTCACTGGCTCTGAGTCTGTTTCCAGGCAGAAGTCAAGCTCCTGACTCTTGACTTTTAAAGCCCTACACTGTTTGGGTTCAGATTATCTAAAAGCTTGTGTAGTTTTAAGATCAAAGCATTCCTGACAGATAGCCATCCATCCTCTGTTTAAAAACCTCCAAAGAAGGGGACACTGTCAAACTGCTCTTAGCACCAGGATGTTCTTCCTAAGGTTTACACGGAATCCGTTTTTCTGAGGTTTGAAGCCATTGCTCCATGTCCTAGTCTCTGGAGCAGTAGAAACAGGCTAGCTCCATCTCCATACGATATCCCTTCAAATATTTAAGTATAGCGATCATGCGCCTCTTAACCTTCTCCAGGCTGAAGGGATGTCACGCAGAAGACAGAGCAAGCTTGGCTTTTTTGCTGCGACAGAGGCTAGGACACAGGCTCAAAGACTCAAATGGCAAGGAAAGTCATTCTGCCTAAACATTAGGAAACAACTTCTTTACTGTGAGCTCTGTCCAAAAGCGGAATAGATAGCTTGAAAGGAAAGCACATCCATCAATAAACACCAGATGATGGAAGTCCTCCTATGGAAATCTTATTATATGTAAGACAATCCCTTCTGAAATAGACACTTGACTTGGAGACGGGTTCTCTAAATGATTGCCTCCTCTCATAAACTTATATCAGCACCCAAGATCACCTTCAGAGGTCCTCCTCCATCTGTCCCCATCAAAAGAGGTGACAGAGACCTTTCGGTGGTGACACAACTGTTGCGGAATGTCGTCCATCCCCATAGAGCTCTACCTTTGTGGTCTTTTCAGTATGTGGCAATGAGCATTTTTTTCAGGCTAAGCTATTTAAACCTTCAATTTTTTTTTTAAAACTGTGTTCTTCCCTTTCAGATAGCATTGCAGCCGTTGATTTTACTCAGAGCTTGGAAAAGTTACTTTTGGAGAAGGGTCACAAACTGCAGGATCTACCAGCCAAGATGACCGCTGTTTCACTTTGGTTTGATTCTATGATGGTCATTTTGTTTTTGTTCTTACTACTAGTACTAATACTATATTAATAATACTAATATGACTGTAGAATTCATCCTTCCTTCCTGTCTTCTTCCCTCCATCCCTCCCTTTCTTCCCTTCCTTTCCGAAATTCTTTGACAGTCTCAGCAGCTGGGTGACACAGAAAAGTAATAAAATATAAGAGAATATCAATCTAGCCCAGCGTCCTGCTTCCAACAGTGGCCGGACCCATGGCTCTGCAAAGGCCCTCTCCTGCCTTCCTCCCAACCTACTGGTACGCAATACACATGTTTCTCCCAAACACGGAGCTTCCATTTAACCATCACGACTAAACACCTCCCAGAGATCTCTTTTTAGCCCTGGATTTTGTCTAACCCCTTCAAAGCAAAGGAGAGTGGGAAACCATTCAAATAATGATGTTCAGAGTGCAGCCCCCTGGGAAACCCACAAAGGCCAGTCTGGGAACTCAAAAGGGTTGATTTGGACAGGGAAGTCGTCCCAACTCCACTGGGTTTCAATCCTGGCAGATGCCCAAGACTCCCAAAACTTCCCACCCTTCGCACCCATACACACATCCCGGCCCAAGCAGTCCAAGAGGGTGGCAGGCTGCAAAGAGCCGTGTGGGTGACATTCAGAGCCACCTCCTTGCCCACGGCTGCCCTAGGACTTCCCAGCCCTCCAGATGTGCTCCAGGCCACATCACCCTCGGGGTTGTTATCCAGCACATCTGGAAGATACCAGATTGGGTGGGGAAAGGCTGGGCTTTTCCCTTTCGGAATAAACTGCTCTAATCCCTGGGGCAATCATAGCTCCCCGGCCAATAATCGGCCTTTGCTCCGCAGGGCCCTCGCGTTCCTCCTGGTCATTTTAGCAAAGGGATCTGGACCCCTTTAGACTGAGCCTGCTGGGCCGCCTCCTGCCCACACGTCTGGGTTCTGTGGCATGCTTCCAATCCACACCCCTTCAAATGGGGACATTTGGTAGAGCTGCCATAGAACTAATCCAGGTCAGAAGGAATTACAGCTACGCCTCACCGTTCGTTTTAAAAATTAAGTACCCAGAGAAGGGAGGAGGGTGGAGAGAGAATCTCAAGGCCATGCTGCTTAGATAGGACAGATGTGTGTGTGCATATATATATATATCTTGCATATATATATATACACACACAGACACAGGCAAAGAGGAGAGCATGTCCTGCTTCCTACCCTGTGCCCACCCTCCCCAGCCTGAATGAGATCATTGTGGAAACGAGCAAATTCTTAAATCATCTTGTCACCTCCAATATCAACAAACAGTGCACGCTCCTCGACAGATGCCAATATGTATTACACAGGCAGGCATCTCGCCCATTCCGCGCTCCAAGGCGGCAGGGCCTCTAATGGGGCGAGTGTCCACGGGTCTAACGTCTGAAAGCTGGTGGTGCCGCCGAGGCCGTTTCGCCACCGAGGCAAAATGGAACCTCCGGGTTTCAAAGACAGAAAGGCCGACGGCGTACCCCCTGCCATTGCGCAGTTTTAAAAAAGAGACACGTGTGGCCAAGCAACGTCAGAGTGCGGTCAAGACGGCAAAAGTTGTTAAGGAGGAGGAATAGACAAATTAAGAGAAGTCATAGTAGTTTTCTTTTGCTTGAGCCAACTGGGACGGGTTAGATTTTACCCCTTTCCTCCTCTCTCTCTCTCCCGCTGAGTTAAATGACTTTTGCACTTTGAACGTGGTCTGCAGCAGCCGAAGGAAACTGAGGACCAAGAGGGAAAGAAGGAATCCTGTGTCCAGTTCTGGGCACCTCCTTTCAAAAAGGATATCGACAAGCTGGAACGTATCCAGAGGAGGGCAACCAAAATGGTAGAGGGTCTGGAAGCCATTATGCCCTATGAGGAGCAGCTGAGGGAGCTGTGGATGTTTAGTCTGCAGAAGAGAAGGTTAAGAGAGGACATGATAGCCACGTTCAAATATTTGAAGGGTTGTCATATCAAGGAGGGTGCAGGCTTGTTTTCTGCTGCTCCAGAGACTAGGACAAGGAGCAATGGATTCAAGCTGCAGGAAAGGAGATTCCACCTGAACCTCAGGAAGAACTTCCTGATGATCAGAGCTGTCCAGCAGTGGAATCTACTCCTGCCTCCATGGCGTGTGGTGGAGTCTCCTCTTTCTTTGGAGGTTTTTAAGCAGAGGCTGGATGGCCATCTGTGGGGAGTGTTTTGAAGTGGGTTCCCGCATGGCAGAAAGAGATTGGACAGGATGGCTCTCCTCTTCCAGCTCTATGATTCTATAAGGAGAAGTGGGGGAAAATCCAGGACATTTTAAAAGCAGCTGACAGAGCATTCATAGAATAATAGAATTCTAGAACTGGAGGAGACACCGGGGGCCATCCAGTCCAGCCCTGTTCTGCCATGCAGGAATACACCATCAAAGCCCTCCCTTGGACAGATGGCCATCCAGCCTCTGCTTAAAAACCTCCCAAGAAGGAGACTCCACCACACTCCGAGGCAGCAGATTCCACTGCCGGACAGCCCTGACCGTCAGGAAGTTCTTCCTAATGTTTATGGAAGTGCTTTTCCTCAAGTTTGAAGTCATTGCTCCATATTAATCTGCACCATTCCTGCAAAGTCAGGATGCTTAGAGGATATGACTTATGAATAGCTACTTCATGACTGCCTCCTCTGTATGTCATGCATTTGGTGGTCCTTTATTGTTTGAAAACCTGGCAACACTACCTGTCACTCAAGGGACACACCTTGGGCCTTTCCGCCCTAGACTATTATAGTGCTATTATTCCGCTTTCAACCTCCTGGGGAATCCTGGGGTTTGCAGTTTAGGGAGGGGCCTTTAGGATTCTCAGCCACAGAGTTCTCGGGCTTCAGTAAACTACAAACCCCAGGATAATTGCACAGGATGTTGAAAGGGGAATAATAGCGCTATAAGTGTAGTGTGGAAAGGCATATGCTCCAGAGGGACGGCAGGTTCTCCTTACACCACTGCAAAAGAAACTCCGTTCAGGTTTAAATGCCCATTTTCACCCAGAGCTGGAAAGGACAGGGTGAGCAAGGGAAGCGCACCTTTGTCATGAGCGACGTGCCGTGCATCAATATTGAAAAGATGTTCAGAAGGGCTGGGAGGGAAAAGTGGGCTTCGTTGGTCTGAGGAAGTGTGCAGCTCCAGCCTGAACAGCTTGTGCCTTTAAGTTGGGGGTGGAGGGGAAGGAGGAGAGAAAGTGGGTCAGGAGGCAGCCCCCGGCTTAGAGAGAGAGGGAACAGCTGCTGGAGACGAAGGCAAGGGCCGTGCGCAGGTTCAGGGGAGGGCTGACGACAAGGGGCAGCCTCCTCATCCTGAAACAGAGGGAAGTCCCGGTGTGGGGTGATGGCCAGCCCCTTCGCCTTTCTTGCATGGGCTCCCAGATCTCCAAAATCTGACTTGTCAATCCAAGGAGGGAGAGGGCATATATATATATATGTATGTATGTATTTTTATGCATGAGAATGTATATCTAATACCCTCCGACTGTCCTGAATTGTCAGAGACAGTCCCCGTTAATCCTCTGCCATCCCACTTTTTAAGCTGCTTTCAAAATGCCCCGATTTCTCTCTCCCTCCTCCTGCTTTCCCCCAATTCATCCTCAATTTACTTCAGTTGCTGCCAACTGAGTTCAAAGTGGAAAAGTAGTTTGCATTCATTTAAGACATCGAGGAGAGAGGAGAAGATGTCCAGATTATCTAAAAGCTTGTATCCCACTTTTCCAGCTGTCCCGGTTTTCCTTCTCTTGCTGCAAAACGAGTTCAAAATGCAAAAGGAGTTTGTACTTCCTGAACTCGGCAAGGAGTGAGGGGACAGAAGAAGGCAGAATCTTGTCCTTCCCAGCAGGGTCCGGCAAAAGCAAACTCCAGCAGCCTCTCCTAGCTAGTCTGTTCTTTTTCATTGATTGCTTTTCCCCCCTTGAGCGCGTTCTGATGTTGCTCGACCGTATGTGTCATGGGTTTATTCTGTGAAATATTGGAGGGAATGCGTTCCCTAACCGGAGGTGCTGGGAACCAAACATAGATTCCTTTCCCTGTAAAGGAACTGCTCTACCAAGGAGGTAACGGCAAGCATGGGCAAACTTCATGTTGCTTTGTTTTCTCTGTGGGAGCCATGAGATCCACCAGTGGGAACCCAGTGCAGAAGACAGAAGATAGAAGTATGAGCCCTGGATTTCTTTTGATTAGAAAGATGCAATATAATCATAAGTTTTAAAGTCTATTTTTTAAAAAAAATAAATACCTGCATAGCATTGGGATAAGGAGTCTTTCCATTCTTAAACAGTTGAGAGTCGGGGGTTCCTGTTAATCAAGGGTAAATTTAAAGAGAGATCACAGTTTTCCAGGCCTGAATGACAGGCTTCCATTCAAACTGAATCACATGCCCTGCAATTGTTCTGATTTGGCAAAACCAGTCCCAATTGGTCCCCTGCCATCCAACTTTTAAAATGTCCCAGTTTCTCTCTCTTCCTTTCGCTTTCTCCCTTTGTCTTCAACTTAACTTCAATTGCTACAAACTTAGTTTAAAATGCAAAAGTACAGAATCGTAGAGTTGGAAGAGACCACGGCAGCCATCAAGTTCAACCCCCTTCTGCCATGCAAGAACACACACTCTAAGCATCCCAGTAAATGACCATCCAACCTCTGCTTCAAAACCTCCAAAGAAGGTAACTCCACCCTCCATTGAGGCAGCATATTCCACTGCTGAATGGCTCATACCATCAGGAAATTCTTCTTGATGTTTAAGTGAAATCTCTTTTCCTGTAGTTTGAATCCATTGCTCCGTGTCCTAGTCTCTGGAGCAGCAGAAAACAAGCTTGCTCCATCCTCCGTATGACATCCCTTCAATATTCAAACATGGCTGTCACATCGCCTCTTAACCTTCTCTTTATCAGGATAAACATTCCTAGCTCCCTAAGCCACTCCTCATAAGCCATGGTTTCTAGACCCTCCACCACTTTATTAATTTCTCCTCATTAATTCAGCATGTGGGAGAGGAGGGGAGGAAGTGGAATTTTATCCTTCCTGATAGGCTCAGGTAAAAGCAAACTGTGCAGTCTCTCCTAGCTTGTCAGTTCTCCTCCATTAAAAACTTTTGCCATCTTCACCACACTTGGATGTTTCCTGACCACACCGGTCCCAGGCCATTTCCGCACGAGGCTGTTATAGCGCTATGATTCCACTTTCAACATCCTATGGAATCCTGGGGTTTGCAGTTTCGGGAGGGGCCGGCCGGCCCCTCCCGAAACTGCAAACCCCAGGATTCCATAGGATGTTGAAAGTGGAATCATAGCGCTATAACAGCCTCATGCGGAAATGGTCCAGTTTTCAACTGTGAAGAGTTAGAGTATGGAATCACACAACAGAGTGGTAGTGGGAGGGCGTTCTAATACATCATTCTTTGAACCACAATACCCAGCATTCTGTGGCGAGAAGCCATCTCAGTTGCATGGGTACCAAACCAATATATGATTCTGTTACAAAAAATTTGCTCAAAATGGGTTTGCAGAATCCATCTTTATATTATTGAGAAGTTCATCGTTGTGCCACCTTTGGTTATTCTTTTAAACGAAAGTGCAAAGCCTGTTTTGCGCTTCACCGTCAGGTCAAGGAATTCCTTTATCATCAGCTCTGTTTCCAAATTCCTCCCCAAGAATTCCAGACTCCAAAATACAGAGGGGGAAAGCTGGATGGGCAGAATTTTGGCAGTCACCAGATTGAATGCCAGGGAAATTGGATGGGAACGCTGATCCTGGAGTGTGCAAAGCATCGTCCATCTGGCAAGGAGTTCTGTGCCAACTGTCAGAGGGCAAACTGGCACATGGAACTTGGCCACCCACTGAGTCCTAAGCTATTTTTTCCCCATCGGGATTGGAGAAGGGTCTGCTAAGCAGCCTTCAGGGTTAGCGGCACCATGTGGTACGGAGCATGTTCTTAAGAGACAGAGGGCTCATCCATGTAGGAAGAAAGTCTCTGACAGTATCAAGACTTTCCTATTCTTTTTGCTCTAATGCTACCTGTATCTGTTCAGGTTTGCAGCCAAATTCTCTCTTGAGATATCTGAGTATTCCCTCAGTGTCCCACCTAGACTCGTGCCAAATTTCAGAAACTGTTTTTACCAATTTCCACTGAGCCACCTTCATCATTATCCAGAAATTACACAATTAAATGTGCTAAAGCGCTTTGGCAATATTAAACTAAGTAAACATTAGGATAATTCCCCCCCACCTGCAAACAGTCCTTGTTCCCTCGCTTGATCTCTGTTGAATTTGCGTCCCGGAAACAAGAGCTGTATTTACTTTGCGGCAGCCAACTTAGCTAGTTCTGGGAGAATACAGACAGACAACCAAGCAGAGATCATAGAATCATAGAATCATAGAAATTCAGAGTTGGAAGAGACCACACAGGCCATCCAGTCCAACCCCCTGCCATGTAGGAACACCCTCAAATCAATCCCGACAGATGGCCATCCAGCCTCTGCTTAAAAACCTCCAAGGAAGGAGACTCCACTACACTCCAAGGCAACAGATTCCACTGCCGGAGGTTCTTCCTGAGGTTCAGGTGGAATCTCCTTTCCTGCAGCTTGAATCCATTGCTCCTTGTCCTGGTCTCTGGAGCAGCAGAAAACAAGCCCACTCCCTCCTCTACGTGGCATCCCTTCAAATATTTAAACATGGCCATCATGTCCCCTCTTAACCTCCTCTTCTGCAGACTAAGCATTCCCAGCTAAGTCTATCCTCATAGGGCTTCATGGCTTCCAGGTCTCTCACCATTTTGGTCGCCCTCTTCTGGACTTGCTCCAGCTTGTCAATATCCTTCTTGAATTGATATATTTCATTTCCAAAAATTATGGGTTAATTTAAACAGACCTGGGAAGTAGGAATGAAAAATTCTTGGTAAAGCTGGTAGTTCCCAGGAAATATTTCAGGATGGGAATTATGTGGATCTCCAAAATATAAACAAAACCCGGGACTTACAGAGACATTTTTTTTCTCATCTGGGGAGGTGAGCTCAGAAATGCAATGTTTCTGGGGTTTGCACACATGGGAAAGCCTTTCTATCAAACAAAGATAGGGGACAGATTTAGGATTTGGTTCACAGAGCTCCACCCAGAGTGGTATTTTCCTTGAGCTCAAGAACCAGCCTTGTTCCTATACCAGAAATATGTCATAGAGATGCATTCAGTGAGACTGCAGACGTGAAACACTCAGAAACTAAGACTTCTGTCTAAACAGATTAAACTTCAGGTATTCTCAGTTAATGAAGTAAATGTCTTTTTTTTAACAAAAAGGTTGGATACTGGAAGCAGAAAATGGAAAGAACATGGATGGAAAAGCACAGAAAGAATAGGGTTAACAACAAAGAACAGCACTTCAATATGTTTCAGCAAACGTTTTATCCAAAACTAATAACATGCATGTGTGAAATGGGGAAAAAATAGGTTAAATAGACAAAAACCTTTTGAACCTTCCAGAGACCACCTTCTAAAACTCATCCAGGGATGAGCTTTTCTTTCACCTGCCTCCCTGTTTCTTACCATTGACATTTTTCTCTCCAAACCGATTCTTTCCTCTCTTCTCACTATTCATTCATATGCAGCAAGGGTATGTTAAGGCCAGCTACAGTTTATCCTGCCTGTTGTAGACAGGCATAAAACAGCCACCTAGAAAAAAATCCCACTTCTTCCCTGCTCAGGTTTCGTCTATTGCATTCCTCACTGTAGACACACTGCTGCAATCCAACACCAAATGTTGACGTTTCTCTCCAGACCATCCTCCCAATGCCAGTGCTGCTAAAAACCCCTCCAGCTAGACAGAGGATGAGGAGAAAAAGAGGAGTTGGTCAGAATTTAAAAGCCTTTGTAAAAGGAGTCTTGGTTGTCAAAAGGTTTGCTAATGGAAGTATCCTGTATAGGCACCTCAGCATCTTCAAAAATCGACACAGTCTTCTATATTGTGCACAAATCTGTCATACAAATCATCCAGGTGGAAATTATTCCTACAAAAGCAAGCAGCACACATGGCGAAAACTCCTTCCTTCCTTCCTTCCTTCCTTCCTTCCTTCCTTCCTTCCTTCCTTCCTCTCTCTCTTCTCCCCTCTCCATTTCCCTCTCTGCCTATTGTATCAGGGCCCTCCGGTCCCTGCAGGGCGGATTTCACAATCCCATTTCCCCAAGCATCTTCTAACACACCCTCGCCTGAGCCTCCCTTGCAAATCCCAGGGAAGATTCTGCAAGGATGCCTGACCTGGCTTGCTCTTGGCAGCTGCCTCTTCGCCCCCGCAACCCTCCCTACTTTCTCCCTGATCCCATTTGCCAGCCTCCTGGCAGGAGGAAGAAAAGCAGCTGGGAAACCTCCTAGGGGGAACATGGAAGGGCCACGGGAGGCCGCTTTGTTCAGACCTACGATCCACACCCCACAGAGAGAGAATGAGCGAAAGAGGGGGAAAGAAAAGAAGAATGGGGTGGAGGTGGAAGGGACGGTGTGTGGCGAGAGGAGATATTCCCTGAAAGCAGAGCAAAGGAGGAGGAATGCTGGCTTCCAGAAAGAGGCTCCTGCTGCATCCCTAAAGTAGCCGTTTGCAGGAGAATAAATGCAGCTCTGCTCACTTCTGATCCCAACCAAGGGCCTTTCCACACTACACTGTTATGCTGTTGTTCCACTTTCAACATCCTATGGAGTCCTGGGGCATTTAGGATTTTCAGCCAGAGAGCTCTTTGGCCTCAGTAAACTGCAAACTCCAGAATTCCTCCAAACATGGCCATTTCTGCACTAGCCCATCACAGCGCTATGATTCCACTTGCAACATCCTATGGAATCCTGGGATTTGCAGTTTAGGGAGGGGCCAGGCGGCCCCTCCCGAAACTGCAAACTCCAGGATTCCATAGGATGTTGCAAGTGGAATCATAGCGCTGTAACGGGCTAGTGCGGAAATGGCCCATGTTGAAAGTGGAATAATAGCACTCTAACAGTATAGGGAGGAAAGACCCCAAGACTCTTGCATTCTATAGGATTCCGTAAGCCGGAGTCACAGGGGTTAAGGTGGAATCCCAGCACTGTACCTGTGTGCCGTGAAAGGCCCCCCGGTATGTGCCACTGGATTTGAGGATGTGGCTAAGAAGCTGAACTGTGTCTTATACATCAATAGCAAGCTTTTCTTCTTTTGACTGTGGTCCCTTGTACAGTAGCAATAGGTAACATGCATTCAAATTTGTATGCAATTTGTGTAACTGTTTTATTGAATTTGTGGGTTTTAATAAAAATAACAAAAAAAAATAAGAATCAATTTGAAGGCACGTAACAACAAATGTATGTTGGTTTGCTGCAGTTTGAAGCATGTTTTTGTACTTCTTTTTCCAGTGTGTATTATTTGTGGGCAGCGTCATCTTAGCGCCTATTTATTTAAATTCTGTCATCCTGTTAGTAAATATTTTTAAATGCTCTGTTTTATTATTCCATCTCTTCTGGCACTAAAACGGCAAAGAAGTTTGTGTTGCACTAAAGACAAAAAATTTGATTCAGCATTAGCTTTTCATGGACTGCAGTCCGCTTCATCCGATGCAGCCCACAGAAAAATTTACCAACTAAATTTGCTAGTCTTTTTAAGTTCTTGTTTTTGTTTTTTTCATGTCACAAGCTAATGCATGTTCTTTTCTGGAAATTTCTTTTGACACAGAGCGTGCCAAGTGGCATCTATTCTAGAAAAGCAGCACAGTAATAAACTGCTGACACTGCAAAACTTTTTTATATAGTCTTTTCCAGGGTTTCATTCCTATTAAGCTGACATTCTTATAGGATAAATCATAGAATCATAGAATCATAGAAATGTAGAGTTGGAAGAGACCCCAGGGGCCATCCAGTCCAACCCTCTGCCATGCAGGAACACCCTCAAAGCACTCCCAACAGATGGCCATCCAGCCTCTGCTTAAAAACCTCCAAGGAAGGAGACTCCACTACACTCCATGGAGGCAGCAGATTCCACTGCCGGACAGCCCTGACTGTCAGGAAGTTCTTCCTGGGGTTCAGGTGGAATCTCCTTTCCTGCAGCTTGAATCCATTCCTCCTTGTCCTGGTCTCTGGAGCAGCAGAAAACAAGCCCCCTCCTTCCTCTACGTGGCATCCCTTCAAGTATTTAAACATGGCTATCATGTCCCCTCTCAACCTCCTCTTCTGCAGACTAAACATACCCAGCTCTCTAAGTCTATCCTCATAGGGCTTCATGGCTTCCAGGCCTCTCACCATTTTGGTCGCCCTCCTCTGGACTTGCTCCAGCTTGTCAATATCCTTCTTGAATTGGGGTGCCCAGAACTGGACACAGTATTCAAGGTGGGGTCTAACCAAAGCAGAGTGGAGTGGTACCAGTACCTCCCTCGATCTAGACACCATACTCCTATTGATGCAGCCAACCGATACAGCTTTCCCCATATTGCGGATAGAAGGCTTAAAACTGAGAATAAAAGCTGAGATGGAAAGAATATTTACCAAATTAAACAATGAGGAGAATCCTGGATGGATGAGAATTTTTGCAGTTCAGGGTTTACACTGCAGGAAAACCTCATTTTCTGCACAGAAATGTTATTTTCTGCATAGAAAGCAAGTTCCCTCTGCAGAAAATCTTATTTTCTGTGCAGAAAAATGAATGATCTGAACAGATTTTGCAGAAGAGAAAAATATTGTTATCCAGACCGATAGACAGAGTGTCGATATTCCTCAAAAACTGGTCAGTTTTCAAGGAGTTTCTAGCAACAGGGAGAAAAATGGTTAAATTATTTATTCTTTCCAACAAAATGAAATTTACAGTCCTGCTAAAGACACTTAGCAAGGTGAGAATCAAACCTTATAGCTGGGTGTCGTGCAATGCAATCCCATGCATATTTACTCATGAGTCAATCGATGTGGGGCCATCACAGATATGGGTGTTCCGTCGCCTCCCCCTCCTCAACCACAGTGCCCATCCGAAGAGTAAAGCCAGTTTTAGACATTCAGCCTCCAGCCATGGAGAAAGAAATCTGAACAAAGAGAATCCAGAGGATGCTCACAGCCAAGGGTTTGCACATCAGACCCACCGCCCATGCTTTCAAAAGCCAGGAGCAATGTGCAATTGTTTTCTGGGAGGCCACAATCTCTGCTGCTCATCAGGAAATAATTATAATTATTCTGCCAAGCCATCCTCCCACCGTTGGCAGCACCTCAAGCTGCAACGTGAGCGCGGCTTTCTATACGCGGGGCGGGGATGGTGAGGATGACACATCCTCTTTGTTGGCAGGGCTTAATTAATGCCTGGTCTAGTTACAAATCCTGGGGAGCCGGAGTAGTATAGTAGTTTGTGTGTTGGGCTAGCTCTCAGGAGAGCAGGGTTCGAATCCCCACTCGGCCATGGAAACCCAACGGGTGACCTTGGGCAAGTCCCACTCTCTCAGCCTCACAGGAGGGCAAAGGCAAACGCCCTCCGAACAAATCTTGCCATGTTAAAGGTGCCTTAGGGTCACCCTAAGCCGGAAATGACTTGAAAGCACACAGCAACAGCAACAGCAATAACGACAACAACAATTACAAATCCATTTTGGAATCAACTTGGTCTTGCCCAGTTCACAAGGTAGACAAGGCCACCCATATGCCCAGTGCACCACTCACGTGTGTCCTTGTCAAAGAATCATAGACTCGAAGAGCTGGAAGAGACCCCAGGGGCCACTGAGTCCGATTCCTCTCTGCCGTGCAGGAACACACCATCAAAGCATTCCCAACAGACGGCCACCCAGCCTCTCTTTAAAAACCACCTAAAAAGGAGACTCCTCAACACTCCCAGGCAGCAGCAGATTCCACTGCTCTTACCATCAACAAATTCTGCAATCTCTTTTCCTAAAGCTTGAAGCCATTGCTCCATGTCCTAATCTCTGGAGCAGCAGAAAACAGCCTTGCTCCATCCTCCATATGACATCCCATCAAATATTTAAACATGGCTATCATGCTGCCTGTTAATCTTCTTTCCTCCAGGCTAAACATCCCCAGCTCCCTAAGCTGCTCTTTATAGGGCTTCACAGTTTACAGGCCTTCTACCATTTTGGTCACCCTCCCCTGGACACCTTCCAGCTCGTCAATATCCTTCCTGACCTGTGGTGCCCAGAACTGGACACAGGATTCCAGGTGGCATCTGACCAAAGCAGAATAGAGTGGTACCATCACTTCCCTTGACCTAAACATTATACTCCTATTGATGCAGCCCAGAATTATATTGGCTTTCTTAGCTGCCGCATCACATTGCTGACTCATGTTCAGCCTGTGGTCTATTAAGACTCCTAGATCCTTGTGGTCAAGCCAGGTGTCACTCATCTTGTACCTCTGCATACATCAAGTGTCATTCTCCTGGATTAAAAAGTGTGGGTCATCAAGCAACCTATTGTCACCTGAGAACATTAGAAAAAAACAGGTAGGATCCAGAGCCAAGATCTCCAGAATTCTGTTCACAAATGGGCCAAGCAGAGGCCTTGGTGGGAACCAGCAGAATGTACGCATGGTTTCACCATTCATGTTCCCCAGCACTGTGGTGTACTCCTGATGTTGGAGGCAATGTGTGACCAGTAGCACCCAAAAAGCTTGACCCTCCTGAATTTGGTTTATTGCTTTCTGAGGCCATCTGCGTTGCACTACACAATGCAGTTGTGAATGCCGTTATTTAACTAAGCATTATGGAAAGAAGCACCCCTGATATTCACCACCATCTACTTAGTTACATATGTGTAACTAAGCAACATCCCCTGAGTCGACTTCTCAAGCCCACCTTACGAGCCAGCAGCCGCGTTAGATAAAAGAGGTCAGTTTAGCTGCTGATCCTGCCAGCAAGCAAAGCTGCAACAAGCAATTGCAACTGAGGTCCTGCTTCTGATTGTCACAGCCTCGTTCACTGCCAGGAGAGAGCTGGAAACCTCATCTGTCTTGCACCCCGATTGGCAGCTTTGGCCATTTCTGCACTGGACTGTTATAGTGCGATTCTTCCACTTTCAACATCCTATGGAATCCTTTGAGGCCCCTCCCTAAACTGCAAACCCCAGGATTCCATAGGATGTTGAAAGTGGAATAATAGCACTATGCAAAAATGGCCTTCGTTCAGGCAATGAGGTTGCTGGCTGTTAAGGTGGACGAGGAGGTATTTACACAGTCTTACAGCAAAAGTATGCAGCCTTATTGAGTACAAAGGAGCTATGGATCCGTAACTCTAGATCAGTGGTTCTCAACCTTCCTAATGCCGCGACCCCTTAATACAGTTCCTCATGTTGTGGTGATCCCCAACCATAAAATCATTTTCATTATTTATTTATTTATTTAGCTAGTTAGTTAGTTAGTTAGTTATTTCCAACAACAAATAGATTGGAAACACTGCCCTAAATCACTGCTCTGGATAGACTTCTAATGCCTAAAAACTGGTAACCCTCCCCCCTTTTTAAGCGCAGAAAGCGTCCATCAATGCCAGAATTAAGGCAGCAGTTCTAGTTCTGAATGTTGGGTTTCCCCAGTTCAAAAAGCCAGTCACTCCCAAAGGCAATCCCACATTGTACATGAGGTGCAGGGAGGAGAGGACATGGAGAGGGGAAAGATGGCGGCGGCGTAAGCAGAAGCGTTTTGCGGACACTGAACATAGAAAAAGTGAGGAATGCAAGACAGTCAGGACGAAGAACACAACACATGCGTGTGGCAAGCGCCAAGGGTCCACGCACAACAAAAGCGAGAGGAGAAAGTCAACCGGGCTATTTCTGCACTAGACTGTTATAGCGCTATGATTCCACTGTCACCATCCTATGGAATCCTGGGGTTTGCAGTTTGAACCCCAGCGCAGAGGTCTCAGAAGCACTGCTCCCATTGGCTGTGAGGCCACCTTCTTTTGAAAGGGGGGCAGGATTGAGGAGCGGCGACCCCTGTGAAATGGTCGTTCGACCCCCAGAGGGGTCCCGACCCCCAGGTTGAGAACCACTGCTCTAGATTATGGATCCAGAACTGCCAATGTCAACTCATAGCTTTTCCTGTGTGCTGAATTGCTTCCATGCCACGTACGACAGAGCACGGCTAGCGGATGCCCTTGTGGGATATAATCTCCCTAGATGTTCTGCCAGTCCTTGAGCTCAGTCTGGAAACGAGACTGTCTGGACTGAAAATGGGTGTTGAAGCTGGGGCTGTAGTTTTTGGTCGAACCTCGCCCCGTCCCTAAAGAGGAGAGACCAAGGGCCGTGGATGAAGTCTGTGGCAGAGAAAGAAAAAAAGGTAAATAATTCCTTCCATTCATAGAATCATAGAATCATAGAAATGGAGAGTTGGAAGAGACCCCAGGGGCCATCCAGTCCAACCCCATTCTGCCATGCAGGAACACCCTCAAAGCACTCCCTGTGACCGATGGCCATCCAGCCTCTGCTTAAAAACCTCCAAGGAAGGAGACTCATAGAGTTGGAAGGGACCCCAGGGGCCATCCAGTCCAACCCCCTGCCATGCAGGAACACCCTCAAAGCACTCCCTGTGACCGATGGCCATCCAGCCTCTGCTTAAAAACCTCCAAGGAAGGAGACTCCACCACACTCCATGGAGGCAGCAGATTCCACTGCCGGACAGCCCTGACTGCCAGGAAGTTCCTCCTGAGGTTCAGGTGGAATCTCCTTTCCTGCAGCTTGAATCCATTGCTCCTTATCCTGGTCTCTGGAGCAGCAGAAAACAAGCCCGCTCCCTCCTCTACGTGGCATCCCTTCAAATATTTAAACATGGCTCTCATGTCCCCTCTTAACCTTCTCTTCTGCAGACTAAACATACCCAGCTCTCTAAGTCTATCCTCATAGGGCTTCATGGCTTCCAAGCCTCTCACCATTTTGGTCGCCCTCAGACTAATTTTTTCAGGGGCAGACTGCAGGGTTTGCCTTGCTATTTCCTCTTCGTGCCCGTTTCTCTTTCGCTTCTTGGAAAGGTCACAGCGATGCCCAGAAATCTCAAACCAAAAGTCATCTTTGCCCGGGTATTGACTCTGGGCGCCTGGCCTTTGCAGCAGCTATTTTCAGCCATCCACTTTCCCTCTTTTAATGAGAAGTGGGGAGAAAACAAGTTTCCCTTTCTCTCCCTCTCTCCTTCATTTTCTTGGTTTGACATTCACATGAAAGAAAATCCTGCTTTTAAGTTAAAGAGAGAGAGAACTGGGCAAGAGTTGGTAAGGCCAAGAGTTCGTGGTTTAGATGCTGCAGAATCCCAGATGGAGATATTTCAGGACTTATATTTCACTCCACCTTAATTCCCAAAAGAATTCTGAATGACAGGTTGAGTCCTGAAATATATAACAGAGGGACAAGGCCTCTGAGCATAAGAGGAGTGTATTTTTCACCAAAGGGGGATCATAAAGCTTTCTGCGCAGCCCTGTGACCTGATATTCCCACTTTTCTTTTGAGAAAGACTGTTTTGTCCAGTTTCTGCATCCCGACAAGGCATCTCAAAGAGGACTCTGAAAGGCTGGTCCAAAACTTCACCTTTCTTCTGGCCTCCTGCACCCTCCCTCCTTCCCCAGCCATTTTCAAGAAAGGACATGCGGTTGCTACAAAAATCTATTTATGCAACCAGACGGCAAAAAGAGAAAGACTTCAGATTGGCCTGGGAAGCTGCCAAGGCCTCACGGCATAGAGGGCTCAAGATTCACTCATGGGTCAGAACGCTAACTCCTGGCCTATCCTCCACCCCGCGGCCAGACTCATGGGCCTTTCAGGGCTGCCCAGCAGGCAGAAAACCAACAGAGGAAGTTCTCTTCTCATGCCGACAGAAAGGGGAAAGACTGCACCTGCTGAATTGCTGTCTGTAGCAAAGGCACAGCAGTCATGCCAGAAACTAGAATCATAGAGTTGGAAGAGACCTCAAGGGCCATCCAGTCCAACCCCCTTTTGCCATGTAGGAATACGCCATCAAAGTATTCCTGACAGATGGCCATCCAGCCTCTGTTTAAAAACCTTCAAAGAAGGAGACGCACCATCCAGCTTCTGTTTAAAAACCTTCAAAGAAGGAGACTCACCATTGAAGCAGCAGCGTATTCCACTGTTGAACTGCTCTTACTGTCAAGAAGTTCTTCCTAAAGTTTAGGTGGAATCTCTTTTCCTCAAGTTGGAAGCCATTGCTCCATGTCCTAGTCTCTGAAGCCACAGAAAAGAGGCTTGCTCCATCCTCCACAGGATGTCCTTTCAAATATTTAAATATAGCTATCATGTCACCTCTTAACCTTCTCTTCTCCAGGCTAAACATTCCTAGCTCTCTAAGTTTCTCCTCATAGGGCTTCAGGGTTTCCAGACCTTCTACCATTTTAGTTGTCCTCCTCTGAACACGTTCCAGTTTGTCAATATCCTTCTTGAATTGTGCTGCCCAGAAATGGACACAGGATTCCAGGTGGGGTCTGACCAAAGCAGAACGAAGTAGTACTATCACTTCCCTTGATCCAGACACTGTACTGTTATTGATGCAGCCCAGGATTGCATTGGCCTTTTTAGTTGCAGCATCACACTGATGTTCAGCTTGGGGTCTACTAAGACACCTAGATCATTTTCACATGCACTGTGGTCAGGCCAGGTGTCACCCATCTTATCTCTGTGCATTTTGTTTTTTTTTGCCAAGTGTAATACCTTGTAGGTGTTAACTAGTTGATGCAGTTTTGTTCTTCACACAATTAATACCACCCCCCTTTATTGTTCCAACAAGCAGCCTTCCTAATTTTTCTGAAGTTTTTAAACTTTCCCGAGTTCCACGGCTGTCCAGTTCAGAAATATTGTGTTTGGTTCTAGGCACCACAGTTGAGGAAAAATGCTGACAAGCTAGACCATGCCTAGAAGGGACTGGAAACCAAGTCATTAAACAGAGGCTAGGTGTCCAACTTTGGGGAGTGCATTAGTTGCATATCCCAGCTTGCCAGGGAGTTGGACTCAACCTGTGACCTTCGGAGAGTCACACTCTCTCAGCCTTAGGCAAAGGCAAACCCCCTCTGAACAAATCTTGCCAAGAAGACCCCGTGCTAGGTTCGCTCGAGTGTTGCCATGCGTTGCAAACGGGTTGAAGACACACAACAGCAATTATATTCCTGCTACAAAATTTACAGTCTGCATAGCCAAACGGCAAGGCACGCTGGGAGTTGCAATCCAAAGGCACAATTCCCACCTGATTGCAAGGCTAAATAACAAAAACAACATTATATCCTGCCGGTCCGCCTCCATTAGAGGCACTTAAGGCAGTTAACAATAACAAAAATTATGGCATTAAGAAAAATTAAAAACAAAGCCGCAAACAATAATAACAACGCAGCAGACAAGAGATAATGGGATGGCCCGAAAAAGAGCAAATCACTTAGTTCCACTAACTGCCATGGGTCTGCTCCAAGTATGACTAAATCTGGACCTGACCCCACAGATATGCTTTTTAATCCTCTTTTATTATTGTATGGTATTGTTTTTTACTCTTCGCTGTGGTGCTGTTGCAAGCAATAAAAGACTCCGGACAAAATAGAAAGCGCTTCCCCAGCTTTTTCCCAGTCTGCTCCGCAGGACGGCTAGAGATTCAGCACCCCGGACAGGTAAATTCACAGAGGGTATTGCCTGCTTAAATGTCCGAGCTAAAGAAACTCTGGCCATGTCCGCACGACACTCTATAGCGCATGATTCCACTTTCAACCTCCTCTGGAACCTGGGGTTTGCAGTTTCGGGAGGGGCCATCCGGCCCCTCCCGAAACTGCAAACCCCAGGATTCCAGAGGAGGTTGAAAGTGGAATCATCGCGCTATAAGAGTGTCGTGCGGAAATGGCCTCTGTCTCTCTGCATTTGCTTAACTGACGTCTCCGTTCCGAATTCTAGCCGACTTTAAAGGTTATTCTTGCGATCAGCCCTTTGTCCTGCTCAAAATCATGCTGACGTTAGCTGGCAAAGTCAACGGTAGGGTCTCAGCATCGGTTCCCGGAGCTCTCCGTAACCATATTTCTCATACGCCACTGCTGAGAGAATACACGCGTGAACCAGAGTTCATTTTTAGTTGATAACCAGAAATTATTTTATTATCAACCAGGCATCAGAATTTTGGTCCTGGGAAAATGATGATTCTTGCATAGGTGTGGAATGCTTTTTTAAAAAAAAGATTATGATCACCTTTACCTATAAAAACCCCTTCCTTTTAACAATAAGGGGTCCCTCTCTTTGCTCATGTAAGAAATGGTTTTAATTGCATTCTTCGGGGAGGGGGTCCCTTTGGCAAAGTTGGGGACCTTTCCAGGATGATTCAGGGCATAATAATAATAATAATAATAATAATAATAACAACAACAACAACAACACAAAAATAATAAAAAATGTATTTGTATCCCGCCTCTCCACATGGATCAAGGCGGCGAACAACATAAAATACATTATCCATTAAAAGACATTAAAAACATACCCAATCCTCCCCACCCACCATCCCACCTAAACCAACCCCTTAAAATACACAGCAATTAACAATCCATCAATTACTATTAGCAAAGCAATCGCATAGACTATTTGGGGTAGTCTGTGACGGACCTAGTTTCTAATTCTGACATTTTTGGTTATATTTATTGCTCACTGTTCTGATCTCTTTTGGTTTAGAAAAAGTAGGCTTATAAATCTCCCCCCCAAAAAAACAATATATGCAATTATAACCTTTGAAGCCCGACTCTAACACTCTACAGACTCCTCCACACAGAATATTGAAAAGAAAGAAGAAAAATAAGCATTTTTAGGGTATTTTCTGCGTATTAACTGCCTGGGAGAGAACCAGCACATATCCTAAATCCATTTTGTGCCACTTCTCATATTATATGAGAAATATATGGCAGAAAGGTCTTTTAATGGTGAGTGCTACAGCTTGGTCTTATGTTTTATACAATAGTTTTGTCGTATGTTCTAAGAATTTTAATACAATTGTCTATTTAATGGTAGACAATCAAATCTTCTTTTAAAAAAATAGTCACTGAAGCCTTTGTACTGCAAATTTTTTAAATTGTATTTTGTTTTAATCTTACCTGGAAGCTGATTTGGGTCCCATATTCAGAGAAACACAGAACAAAAGTAAAATAAAATAAAATGAATGCATACTCAGGAGAATCTATAGTTCAGGATTTGCAGAATGAGTGATTTGGTACAAAAATACAGCCTTCGATGGAATAAGCAACCAGGTACAAACTTTGGGTTTCACAGAACATGGACTGAGTATAAAAAAATGGGCTTTGCAGAATAAGGACTGGGCACAAAAATTCAGGCTTCATGGAATAAGTGACTGGATATAAAAATTCAAGCTTTGAAAAATAAATGGTTGGATACAAAAAAAAAAAAAATCAGGCTTAGTGGAATAAAGACAGAGTACAAAATTTCAGGCTTCATAGAAAAAAGACGTGGTACAAAATTCAGGCTTCATGGAATAAGCAAATGGATATAAAAATTCAGGTTTCGAAGCATTCAGGCTTCACGGAATAAGTGACTGGATATAGAAATGCAGGCTTTGAAGAATAAATGGTTGGATGCAAAAATTCAGGCTTTGTGGAATAAAGATGGGGTATGAAAACTCAAGTTCATGGAATAAGCAAATGGATATAAAAATTCAGGTTTTGCAGAATTCAGACTTCATGGAATAAGTGACTGGCTATAAAAATGCAGGCTTTGAAGAATAAATGGTTGGATGCAAAAATTCAGGCTTCACGGAATAAGCAAATGGATATAAAAATTCAGGTTTTAAAGCATTCAGGCTTCATGGAATAAGTGACTGGCTATAAAAAAATCAAGCCTTGACAAATAAGGTTTTGTGGAATAAATGACTGAAAATAAAAATTCAGCTTTGAAATTGAACGGCCGCATACGAAAATTCAGGCTTCGTGGAATAAGTGGCTTGGATATCAAAATCCAGGTTTTGAAGAAGAAATGGTTGCGTGCAAACAGTTAATCTTTGTGGAATAAAGACGGGGTACAAAACTCCAGGCTTTGGGGGCTAAAGATGGGGTGCAAAAATTGTGCTCAAAAATGTAAAGGTGGTTCCAAGAGGTCTGGAGCAAAGTGTCTGTATTTCCTGAGAGATGTTTTTGTGTTTAAATTCAGGAGTTTCCTACCAACTGAAAGAAGTTGGGATAGTATAAATATTATAATATACAGATATATATATATGTGTGTGTGTGTGTGTGTATCTGTATCTATATCCATATATCTATCTGAGTACAAAAATTCAGGCTTCATGGATAAAGGACCCTTCTTAGCTTGGAAGCTGAGCAGGGCCAGCTCTGGTTAGTACTTGGATGGGAGACCACCAATGAAAACCGAGTGCTGACGGCTCTATTTCAGAGCACAAAAGTGGCAAAAACACCTCTGGAGTATTCCTGGCCTTTAAAAAACCAACCCTGTGACACTCATGCGGTTGCAAATAAGGCGACCTGAAGGCACAAACCAGAGCTTTGTGGAATACGGACTGTGCACAGAATTGGTGTTTTTTTTAGAAAAAGGCATATAAAGGCTTTGGAGGCCCCAAAGGCCGGGGAAGCGGCCAGGCCTGCCAGCGCCTCCTCGGGCCTGGTTCTGCTTCGCGGGCAAGGCCAAGGCAGCTGGTAGCAACCGTCCCCATGGCAACGCTCGCCGCCTGCCAGCCTGCCTGCCTTGAAAAGGAGCCGGCAAGATGGTCGACGTGGGGTCAGGTTTGGAGAGCCTGGATGTGGGCTCCCTCCATGCGCAACAGCAAGATAAGCTCCTGCAATTCAAGGTGGGTGAGAAAATGGAGGAGGGAGGAAGGAGGGGGGGTCAAAAAGACCCCTTACACACACACAACACACACACACACACACACCCTTTCTGCCTTGCAATTGTCCCTATTCTTTGCTCTGGGCTAAGCTTTCCCGAGGCACGCCGGGAATTCGGTCCATTGCAAGGCTTTGGGTGGAGGCGGGGAGAGGGGGAGCCGGGGGAACGTCATATTCCCTTTAAATTTAAGATGGAGAGAGAAATCATACATACGGGGAGGCACGCACCATGCAAAAGGCGAAGCCAAGGGGTCTAACGGCAACCTTTAAGAGCACTCGTGGAAAACATTTCGAGGGTGGTTAACATAAACTGTCGGTATTTTTAGATTCTTCTCCAAACAATCTTTTAACCGGCATCGGCTTGTGATTCTTTTAATGGTGTGTGTAGGTAGATGTTGCTATTGTTGATTCACCTTCATGTTGTTTCCAACTATGGACACCCTAAGACAAACCCACCATGGGATTTTCTTGGGGCTGAGAGTGTGTGACACGCCCAAGGCCAGCCAGTGGGTTTCCACGACCGAGGGGGGAACCGAACCTGGGTTTCCAGAGTCTTAGGCCGTTTCCGCACTAGCCTGTTATAGCGTGATGATTCCACTTTCAACATCCTTTGGAATCCTGGGGTTTGCAGTTTCGGGAGGGGCTGGCTGGCTGCTCCCGAAACTGCAAACCCCAGGATTCCAGAGGATGTTGAAAGTGGAATCATCGCGCTATAACAGCCTAGTGCAGAAATGGCCTCAGTTTGCAGCAATTGAAGAAAGCTGAGGACAAAGGAGGGAAATGAGAGAAGCAGAGAGAAACCGGGCCATGTTAAAAGCAGATGAAAAATTGGGAATGACTGAGGATGAATTAGGACTATCCCTGACAGATTGGGACTGTTGGAGGGCAAGATTCCTATGCAACTCCTTCCCTCTTCCTCTCACGACCTAAATGCAGCATCTCGACATCTCAACCAAAATGACCGTACAGTTCTCTTAAAGATCCAGCACCATGCCTCAACTTCTATCTTACCTTTAACAAGGAAGGTCGAGACAGATAGATAAGGAAATAGAGTAGGCCCTCAACATTTCCAGGTTTGACTTCCACAGATGTGATTATTTGTGAGTTTCTCCCACCTCTGCCCCCTCACCTCAGGTGCTTCTTTTCCAGGGGATGCTTCATTCTTGGATGCTTCGATCAGGTCATGCCTTTGGTCTCCACCAGCCACTGCTTGGCCAGCTAAGGATGGATCGCAGCCCAATTTCTCAGCACCACAAACCTTCTCCCGATGCCCCCACACACCCAAGGAAGGTGATGGGGGAAGTATAGGCCCACCGTGCCAACCCACCCCTCTTCCCTCTCCCTTCCCTGACCTGGTTTGGACCCCGGGTGCCTGTTCTCTCCACCATGCCTTGGCCCACTCCCACAGACACACATGCACATTTTGATATTTGTGATTTTCCCACTTTTGCGGGGGTCCCTCACCTTGGCGAATGTGGAAGGCTGACTGCAGTAAATAAAGCAAGCTGTCACTATCTCCTGGAATAGGAAAAAATGGCCATGTTCTTGGCTGATAGCTAGGGATCACAATAACCGAGCAACAGATGTTAGTCGTAGACGCATTCAGGAAAAGAGAGGGTCTATAAAATCTAACAGATAATACACGCTGCCTGTGCATTTGTGTCTCACTACCTAAGTGCCGTTTTATCCACAAACGTTTGGCCTTAGATAAACAGCAAGATTGCTAATGAGAAATACCTGCGTTCCCACAAGGAAGTGGAGCTGCTGCTGTCGGGATTTGTCAGGTAAGAGAAAAGAAATCAGATCTGGGAGGACAGGATTTCCCTGTGGCAGGGCAGTGCACTTCCGTGTGGTCCAGCTAATTCTAGTGCAGTTTGAGCAAAGCTTCCTCAGCTAAATTTTGGTGAAGCTGTTCTTTAGATTTCACCCCACTTGCCTACGTGCTACGGTTAGCATTTTTTAAAAATTGTTTTACCTGATTGCAAAGGCTCTGCTTTTCGGAGATAAGCGATTTAATATAATTTTTGTCTTCTAAAATTATTTCTATTTTTTATTGTTTTAAGCTGATTTTATTGTAAGCTGCCCTGAGATCTTTGGATACAGGGTAAGATACAAATATTAGGCTAGATGGAAAGAAAGGATAGATCAGAAAGCTCTATTGCCTGAGAAGAAACAGCTGAAAATATCAGATGGAAACAGGCCTTCTTTGGGTTTGTCTTTCCCCATAGGGTGGTTTTTATAATGGATATCCACCAGCCCTATAAGAGACGAGCTTTCTGGCCCTCAAATAAGGGGCATCCCTTATAATAAGGGACGCTACTAATATATTTGATTAGGGATTTTTTTTTTGTTTTGGAAAAGGACACAGAGGTACAGTTGTCGCAATTCTGTGTAAGCCAGGTCAGGGTTGCCATTTTGTCTGCAACCCAAAATAGTTACTTTCACTTACAAAGTCTACCTGGGTTGCTTTTGCGCTTCCTCCTGATGCATGTTTTGTGCAATTCCTCCCATCCGACTCGGAGGTTGGCTTCCCTGGGCCTTGCTAATTGCTTTATCGATTCCCAATGAAGGAGCTGTGTGATTCAAAGGAGGTATTTTTAATTGTTATAAATAATTTCCTTGGCTTCGTGACAGCTGTATGTTCTTGTTTTTAATACGACTAATAAAAAGAAGGCTTTCCGCGTCTCTCTCTCTGGCAAAGGCGGATGCAGATGTGAACGGAGCGTTCTTCCTAGGCTGCTAATTGGCTTATCGATCCGCAATAAGGAAGAAGTAATTTACCAATTTGTCTTGTGCAACTTTAACAAGGACTTTCGAAATGAACCGGGGCAGTGTGTCTGGGGGTAAAAACCCAACCATCTGGAAAACTCTTTTTAAAGTCTGTTTCTGTCTCTTCTTCCCTACCTTTTATTCCAGGGAAGTCCTGATGCAGAGACCAGAAAATGTACGGGAGTTTGCTGCTGGTAAGCCATTATATTCACTCCGCATACCAAGAAATGCAGGCCTGATTCCTGCTGGTTGTCCCAGGAAGAGTAGTCTTATCAAGTCCATGAGATTTACATAGGTTTTTACTCACCATTAGTAAGCTCATTCAATAGGTCTACTTAGAGGTGTGAAATCTAGAGAAAATTTAAAGCCAATGGGGAGGGTGATCCCTGTAGCCTTTTTCCTGGGGAAAAGAATTGGAAAAGATTGGAGTTGTTTTTTTTCTAAACTCTTATCAGCATCCTTAACAGCAGTGATGGACAAATGTGGACAGCTAAGGGAGATGCTGGGGGAGCACACTGCCGCTGCAAAAACTCACAATGTTTTTGCCCCCAAATGCACCCCGACACCTTTGGGGGGTGGTGGCATTTGGGACATGTTTTTCACCTCCCCGTGCCATTTTAGGCTCAGTAAAAGCCATTTATTTATTTATTTATTTATTTATTTATTTCAAAACAGGAAGTGATTGGTGACTGAAAGTCATTTGAGGGCAGTTTTTTTTTCTGAAAAAGAAAAATGTTAAAACAACATATTTTTTGCCCCTTTATGTGTGTGTGTGTATACACACACATGCACACACGCTATGTTTCATAGGGTTGGAATAGACCCCAAGGACCATCCAGTCCAACTCTTTTCTAGTCTCCAGAGCCCCTGAAAATAAGCTTCCTCCATCATCAACACAGAATCCTAGAGCTGGAAGAGACCAAAAAGGCCATTGAGTCCAACTCCAGTCTACCATGCAGGAATACAGCATCAAAGCATTCCTGACAAATGGCCATCCAGCATCTCTTTAAAAACCTCCAAAGGAGACTCCACCATACTCCAAGGCAACGTATTCCACTGTCAAACTGCTCTTACCGCCAAGAAATTCTTCCTAAAGTTTAAGTGGAGACTCTTTTCCTGTAGTTTGAATCTCTTGCTCTATGTCCTAGTCTCTGGAGCAGCAGAAAACAGGCTTGCTCCATCTTCAAGATGAGACAATGCCCGGCTACGCTGCAGAAGGAAGGGGCAGCACCATCACACTTCCTAGAATCATAGAGCTGGAAGAGACCACAGAGGCCATCCAGTTCAACCCCCTGCTATTCAGGAACACCCATCAAAGCATTATGAACAGATGGCTATCCAGCCTCTACTTAAAAACCTCCAAAGAAGAAGACGACTCCACCACACTCCAAGGCAATGTATTTCACTGTCGAACTGCTCTTACCGCCAAGAAATTCTTCCTAAAGTTTAGGTGGAGACTCTTTTCTGTAGTTTGAATCCATTGCTCTGTGTCCTAGTCTCTGGAGCAGCAGAAAACAGACTTGCTCCATCTTCAACATGACCTCTCTTCAAATATTTAAGCATAGTTATCACATGCCCTCTTAACCTTCTCTTCTCTAGGTTGAACATACCCAGCTCCCTTTCTTTTCTTTTAACTGTTGCAAGCCGCCTTGAATCCCAGACTGGAAAAACGGTAGGGTATTGCTGTTGTTGTTGCTGTTGATAATAACAATAACACTTACAGAGCTGGCAGAGCCTTGCTCTGATTGGCCAAGATGGTGCTTACGTGACAGAATGTCCATGGGCCTTCCAGCTAGGCAGGGAACAGAGAGACTACAGCAAAGCACTCAGAAATGCATTTTGCAAAAAGGTATACCATCCGTACCATCTCTCCTCACTTCTCTGGTGCAGAACTGACCCTGCCTTTGCCTTTCAAGGATAACTAGTTTTATTTAATTGTAAATGTGCAATTCATTCTATAGCTTTTCTCTCTGCCAGAAAAAGATGGCTAGCAATAATGGCATTCAAAGAGGCTGAAGAATGTAGTCAACACAAGATTCTTTTTTAAAAAGAAAATCTATGAAAAGAAATCTCACCATCTAAAGCCTCCTTCAATAGCAATTCGACTTCAGTGTTGAAAGGCCTAACCTGGACTTTTTTTTAAAATAAAAAGAAAAGCATATTTGTCTGTGTGCAGAAGGACAAGTGAGGAAGAGCCGGCCCAGCCTCCGAGGGGGCAGAGATCCCGAGCTTTCTCATCAACTCTTCCATCCACCAGGGACCCTGGAGTGTCATCCATAAAGTTAGTTAAGAAAACAAACACAATAAAGTGACAGCAATAAAATTATGATGAGCGGCATTAAAAGCATCCATCCAGCAGGCAATAAGTCAATTCAAAACCAATTTAGGCTGAGCTTAAAGATTTAACATTGCAAAACGCACAGGCAAACGGCTCAGTTTTGATCCGTCTCCAAAAAGAAAATAAAGCCTATGTGCCAATCACAGCTCTCTCAGGAAGGCATGCCAGTCTCAGGGAGCCTGTCCCGAATTGGCAGGATCACCCCGAGAACTAATCTTGCCGCCAATCTGGCTGTACAGAATGGGGAGGCTTCTACTGGAAGCCATACGTTACCCAAGCTGAGCAGAAAAAGGGGCAATTCAGGCTTAGATGTGGAACATTTAACGGAGTTACAGATGGTGTGCCCTTGGAGAGATACATAGAGTGCTTTTTCCTCACCGCAGGAAGCACCCATGTGGGACTTGAAAAATATATTCACATTTTCTCCTGTGAGCCTGCCCTTAAGGCCTTCAGGAGAAGCCCTTCTTTCAGTCCCATCACGTTCACAGACTTCTTTGGGGGAAAGCAGGGCAGATCCTTCTCCATGGCTGCTCCTAGACTCTAGAACTTCCTTCTTGGGGAGTCCAGGTTGGCTCTCTCTCCTTGCTCGCTTTCCATCGCCAAGAAAGGACCGGCAGCTCTGGGGGAACAGATTTTTCTGCTTTAGTACTGTACCACTTTTAGTCTCTGTTTCTAAATGAATGCTCTTAGATCTTTCACTTGTGTTTAAAATGTGTTTTCAGCCATGTGCTTTTTAATAAAACAGCTTGGTTTTTAACTTTTGTAAAAAAAAAAATTAGCTGAATTTTTTTTTTCAGTTCTTGTAAGCCACTTTGGGTCCATTCCAGAAAAGATAGCAGGGTATAAATTAAATATTTAAATTAAATGCAGGTTGAGTATCATTTACCTGAAACACTTAGGACCACAAGTATTCTGCTCCCTTACGTAGTAATGTCACAGCAGCCCTGAATTATGGAGGTTTGTGAAGCTGCTTAATTCTATTTGCTGCCGACGCAAGTTCACTTATGAAAGTGTAAGTCCCCAAGTACATTCCAGCCCAAAATATGTGTTTTTACTTTGACAAACAGCTTAATATATTAATCTTAATTGATTGCACGTTTTCAGCTGTATGTGGTTTTATGTGTCTCTCTCTTTTATCCTGTAAGGTGCCCTAAATCCCAGTTTGGGTAAAAGGCGGGATAGAAAGTGATCCCATCAACTATGTCTTTACCTACGAAAATGGAAACTTCTTTTACAGAGATTGAAGTCCAAACCCTTCTGCTCCAACTCCCAATTTTTTTGTGATTGATTGATTGAAAAAGAGCACCACACAAAGCACAACCAAGCAATTGCTCCCCTCTGCTTCTACAGATTAGGAGAAAGATGCTCCAAGCAGGAGGAATACAAATAAAGAAAAACCGAGCCAAAGGAATGGGTTCTGGCAAACAGAGCTTGGGAGTGGCCGGTGCATCTTGTACCCTTTGCTGTCAGATCTGCAATAAAGGGAACACGCAGTACAGATGAAACCACTCAATCAAGAGGTGGGGGGAGAAAAAAAGAGACAGGACAACGCCTTGCCGTCCCTCCCGTCTCTCTGTTCCATGGCTTTAATTTGAAAAATGAAGGCACAAAATCTGCCTGGGAGTCTTTATATCAGAGATCAAAAGCCTGGAACCTGCCCGTATAACCCATCCACTCTAGCACTACAATATAGGACCTGGGACTAACCCTTCTTTTTCTTTGCCTTCTTGTTTCAGACTATTTTACCAATCCAGAGCTCCCCAAGAAGATCCAAAAACAGATGATGGAAAAAGTAAACCAGGCTGTGTGAGACCCACCCCTCACGCCAGAGGCTCTTGCAACCAGAAGATGAAAACTCCTAGACCCTGGTGTATTTTTGCCTGTTCTTTCCTTCTCCCTCTTTGGGTTTCCCCTAAGAACTGAGAAACCATTCTGTTCCACAGGGCCTCTGTAATGCTTCAGATAGTTGCTTTTGTTCTTTTGCATTTACTGTAACCTTTAATCCGCCAAGTGCCAGAAGCTGCCAATAAAGTTGGACTTCCCACAAAGGTGTGTGACATTTAAGTCTACTTATTTGCAAAATATATATATATAAATGTCCACCTGGAGGATGGATGATGTGTTTGATGAGTCCCTTTGAAAAAAAAATTACAAATCTACCGAAAGAGTCTATAACCTTACACATCCTTAACTTGAGGTTTACATCAGTGGATCCTTTCTCAGCAAACAGGTACAGAATTGCATTGCAGTCATTACCTCTCCCTTAATGAAATGCAGTTGTGATTTCTAGAAGTCTATTAATACTCACAACCCTCTCAAGGCACAAAAGGATAGGTCTCTGCTCTGTGGGGCTTACAGTCTTAAAATCAGATATAGGACAAGCAACAAAGAGAAAGGAGGGAAATAGACAAAGGGATTCAAACAGAGAAAGAATGTGCAATTAAATCGGTTACTTTAACTCTGTTAAAACAAGTTGCAGGGACTAGTGGTCAGTTTTGGTTAGAGGCCAGAAACTCCTGAGCAGCCACATGGCATCCATTCCTGCTGTAATGCCCCACAATTTCAGGACTAACCTTCTAAGCAGTGGTCCAAATTTTGCATTACTCTTGGGGCAGGTGGTTGCTTCTGGAAAGGGTCACATTCAGCATTGCACAGTTAACTGCTAGAGCATGGGAAATGGAGATAAAATAGCCATTTACTGTGTCAGTGCATGTGGCTACTTCCTGTACCCACATAGGATGAAAAATGAG
Organism: Ctenosaura bakeri; assembly: GCA_948474755.1. Taxonomy (NCBI): domain Eukaryota; kingdom Metazoa; phylum Chordata; class Lepidosauria; order Squamata; family Iguanidae; genus Ctenosaura; species Ctenosaura bakeri. The sequence continues at coordinate 184,289 of CAOLHI010002373.1, read as the reverse complement.
TTTTCTCAGAACATTTCCACATGACACTCTTATAGTGCATGATTCCACTTTCATCCTCCTATGGAATCCTGGGGTTTGCAGTTCTGGGAGGGGCCGACCGGCCCCTCCCAGAACTGCAAATCCCAGGATTCCATAGGAAGATGAAAGTGGAATCATCGCACTATAAGAGAGTCGTGCAGAAGTGGCCTCAGTCTTTCCTAGGAGAGGAAGGGCCTCAGGTCTCCAATTCTTCTGGTTGCCCATTTCCTGCTTCTTTCCCAGCAATACAAAACACTGTTTTTGAGATGAGGCAATTCCAATTGTGGCTGTGATATAGATGGATTTGAACATGGAGCATTGTGCTCCCAGCATTCTACATCCTCAAGTCCCTTGAAAATCCCAGTTGTCCTAATCAGATCATTCTTGCCTTTCCAAGAACATCATCGATCACAAAAGAAGCAAAGCACTTCCATGCAGACAACCCATGAAACCTTCTCCTATCCTCATAGGATGTGCTTTGATCCCCAGCATACAGCTGCTGGAATAAAGTCACTGAACCTACACATCTTGCTCTCACAAGCCCATCATCATTGTCGTCATCATCCTTATTTCTATCCTGCTTTTCTTCCCCAAAACCAGAATTCAAAGCAACTTAAGAACAATACAATTAAACACAGCTTAAGAATCAAAACACACAAAAGTTAAGAACTGTTAAAAATATAAACTGCTAAAAGGAAAACAGCAAATACGAAATCTAGCACATGAGCTTGTTGGGGGCATGTATAGAAATATGTATAGAAATACATGCTATTTGTAAGTTGTTCGCCGCCTCGATCCATATGGAGAGGCGAGGATACAAATAAATAATAATAATAAATAATAACGATGTAAGACCCCTTTCTGTGTGAACAATTGGTCTTCCAAGGTCTACCGAAGCAAAAATGCCTTCACCTGCCTTCAGAAAGATGGCAAGGAAGGTGCCAGTCTGGCCTCTTCGGGAAGGGAATTCCAGATCTTGGAAGGAGCCACCAAGAAGGCTCTCTCCAGTGCTTCCACCAGGGGTACCTGCAAGAGTGATGGGACAGATATGCGGAAGATCTGAAGACAAAGCTGGGCTCAGGTGGGAGAACACAGTCCTTGAAATAACCTGTATCTGAGCCATACAAGGTTATACGTGTCATGACCAACACTTTGAATTTTGCCTAGAAACAGACCAGCAGCCAGTTAGAGCTGTTGGGACAAGAGAGCCGTGTGCTACCTGCATCCAGTTAACAATCCAACTGCAGCTTTTTGGACTAGCTGAAGTTTCCAAACACTTTTGAAACGCAGCCCCAGGTAGAGTGTGTTACACTAATCCAAAGGGAATGTAATGAAGGCATGTGTCGCGTTTTCTTAAGATAACAATCCCCAGATACCTCTTCCTACCACAAAGCTGAGTCTCACTGCCAGCCTCCAGCGCAAGACTCAAAAACCACGTCCACAGCTCCATCACCACAAAGGTCTCCTACGAAACAAGTCGAGGAGGAGGCAATTTGAGAAAACGGGCTCTCAGTGGCTGAAAGCTTCGCACACGCATGCACGCATGCACGCACACCCATGGCTCAGTGGTTCAAGGGCGGGGTGGGGAAGAGACGGAAGGGAAACACCCTCATAAATCATCTGGAGGTGTGATTCTTTGCTGCCATCTGGTGGGAGTTAAATGGGAGAGGGGCCCAGACAATCATGGATACAGGTAGGATGAACAAAGGTGCAACTGAAAAAAAAAATCTCATAATATCCCAATTGTAGAGGTCTAGCAAAAGGGGGGTCAGTCCCCTATTTGCTATTCTTCCGCTTCAGGTCAGAGCTACCTAGCACCTTATCACGCTACACACAGTTCTAACACTATATTCTACTTTAACTGCCATAGTAACATCCTGTGGAATTCTGGGGTTTGTAGTTTAGTGAGACCAAAGATCTGTCCAGCTGAGAATTCTAAATGTCACTCCCTAAACTACAGCTCCCAGGATTCCATCGGAATCTAGCTCTACAACAGTGTAGCGAGTTTCTGAGATTGCTCAAGCACTTCCAACAGGCCATGAATCCTCTCTAGTACTCGCTGCTGATGGATCCCAGTGAGGGGTGCCATTTAGTCTCTTATCAATATAGATGTAGCTCAGTTAATAAAGCTTCTGATAAAGAAACTCTTTTTTATGCTTGGCCAGCCAGCCTCTCTCTCCTCCTCTTCTGTGGGGTTTTCTTTAGCAGCACTGGCATTCGAAGGAGAGTGAAGGAAGGCTGGAGAAAGAGGGTGGGGTGGTAAACAGTGCAATAAAGATTAAGATTTAGGAAAAAGAAATGGATTCTGCTGTAGCTGATCTGCTTTAGACGTGTCTGCCTACAACAGGCAAGTATCAGTTGACTCCAGAATCCCTTACTAAGCCCGTGTCAACAGCAACACCAAGAGGAAACTAAATAAGCCTGCTTCACACACATGTTAAAAAACAAAACAAAACCCACAGATCTGCAAACCACCAATATGGAAATCATAAGAAAAGCGGACAATGGTGAATGAAGAAGCCATCCCTGGATACATTTTGGAAGAAGCCACCAGGTGATCTCTAGAAGGCTGAGATGTTTTTGTTTACTCCCAAAAGGTTTACAGTTACCTGGATGTTCCACTTCATATGTACATATTGTTCATTCTGAGTAAAATGTCCACTGAAACATGTTGAAGTGCCCTTCTTTTGTGGTACAGGAATCTATCCCTACTCTTTCCATTATTTTTGCTTCTGGCACCAAATTTTCTGTTATAGAAGTAGCACCTAGGAAGACATCTACATAATTAGAGCTATTCCTCTATGTTAAAAACAAAGTAGCTGAGAGCAGAAAGAGGGTGGTCAGAACCTCCGCCCATCTCATACAAAAAAAGTCTGCTAATGATAAAACAATTAATAGGATGTAGAGAAAGAAAGGGCAGTAGACAGTTTCTGTGAAAGCTTGGAGAAGTCACTTTTGGGGACTATAACCCCCAGAACTCCCACCCCTGCCAGGAGGGGCATGTGCATTAATTCGCTGGTGGGATTTCCCCACCCTTGGCTGGATCAACTTCCTGCATCTCTTCCGCCCCATCCCAAAAACTCCCCATAGTCCGTCATGCAAAGGCTGCATCCAGAGCCTGCCACATCCTCCCTTTGCCACTGGCCCCCGTGTTCCTGAGCACCTTCCCTCCCTGCCTGGCAGCATCATCCTCCGACATTATCTCAGGAGTCACCTTGAAGAGGCGGCCGTCAACCTTGCCATAACTGATGGGCCTCTTGCGGCAAGCACGCCCGTGAATATTCATGCCCTCCTCTGAGAGAGAGAGAGAGAAGAAAGAGAGAGAATGAGAGACCCTTTCTCCAGCCCACACCCGAGTATTATCACGTAGGGGCTTAATGATATTTTTGGCAGCTTTTCATGTTTTAAAAGCAAGAGAACCTTTTCCCGTTATCCTCCCTGTGGGGACGCCAGGGGGTGGGGCCACAGCATCCCACATTTCCTTCAGAGGGCTGCTCCAGCACTTCCAACCCAAAGTGAAGAAAGCTCAACTTTCCCTCTTGGGAGGACAACTTATTTTTTTTAAAGAAGGAACAAAATGAAGCTGTTATCAATTACTGGATGGCAGGATCCACCACCTCAGCCATCCACACTGTGAATTATTACACAGTGCATGCTTAGATGGCATTATTAATGCTGAAGGAGAAGGCTGCGTAATTAACCGCTGCAAAAGACTGGAAATGCCCGAGACCAAAGGCAGGCGGGGAGAAGCAAGAGGCCACAGGCTACGCCCAAGATGTCCTCTAACGTGAAAGGGGCTATGCTGTGGCTTTCAGGCCCTGCATCCTTCACCGCTAAATTGGAAATAACCTGAAGGCACAACAAAACAGCAACAAACTTTGATCGGATTCATTTCTGCCTCTCTCCCCTCCACCACAGGTCCCCTTCTCCTCTGGGTTCTAGCCCTGTTTTCCTCCTGCTCTGCAACTCCTCCTTCTGGCCTTCACTTCATTCCCCTGGTGGTCTTTCAACCACTTCCCACCTTCTGATCTGAGGCATCTCTACTTCTTCTATTTGTTTCTCAGGACATTTTGAGTCCTGCGCCGCTATGGAGTCAGAACAATCCAACCAATGGCCAACCAACAACCCTCAGTTTCAGAGTAAGCTCTGCCAACAGCAAATCAGTGACTTTTCTGGCTGCTCTTCTGTGACACGGTGATACCAGAGCTCGGCAGTCAACGCCGAAGTCTCCGTCCCCGCCACAAAATCCTTTCAGCAGATTACCAGACAGATCTTCCCACTACATTAAGAGCTCACAGACCTGGAATATCTTAATGGTTCCTGTTCTGTCCACTTATACTCCCTGTCCACCGAACTGGATCTCACCAAGCTACTTATCACAACAAGAAGTTTTTAACACAGACACATTTTTTATTCACAAGAAATCTGTGCTTCTCCTGCTGCCTGGGAGAAGTGTGTACAGAAATGCACATAAAACAGAAACTGGTATAACCATTTCATGGAAATAAACCTTGCTCCTCATAGACGGAAGTTTCTTCTAATGTTTTGGATATTAGCTCATTACCTTCCACCTCCAGTTACTGTCCCCACCGCCCTCAAATACAAGGAAACCTGGCTTGCATGGAGACTCAGCCCAAGCCCAAAGTGATGACGGGCTCCACTTCTGGAGCTGTTGTAGAGGCAGCTGGGCTGTATTTGTGTTTTGTCTGCTTGGGAAGAGTTTCCCATAATCCTCCTTCGGGCATCCTGTATTACTGATCAGGTGTGGCTTCTGGCTTGTGCCGGGCTAGCCAGAGCAGATGACCTCTGGGCTTGGGATTCGCATGCTGCACCACTGACACTGGGACCCGGATGGTGTCAAGGCCATTCACCTGCAATATACAAAGAGGCAGAGAAGGGAGAGCAAACACTACAGTGGTCAGGAGGTGGGAGCAGAAAAGGCAGCAAGACCTCTTTCACTAGCTTGTATAAGAACAGCTATATTTTACATCACACAAATATCTGTCACCTAAGCATTTTCTTTCAGAAAGAAGAGCAGTTTCTCCAATAAACATCCTAAATGTCTGTCTATCACTTCCTTCTCTTGAATGAACTGGAAAGGTATTACCTGTAAGCTCTGACAGGAGAAGGTAAGACTATTTTGGGAATCTATTGTTCTACCTGACCTGCCTAGGCATTTCTGTCCCAGGGCACAGCCATCTTTGTCATGTCTAGTTTAGCCTGACTGTAGCCATTTTGCTGTACTTCCTTCACAGCTGCGTACCCGTCAATGTCTGCATGATGGAGGGGGAGACGGTTGGAGGATGAGAACCCAGGTCATTCAAGAGACTAGCATGAGAGAGAGCAAGAGAAGGCAAGAGGTATTCAAAAACTGTGTGCTCATCTCTGGTTCTGGCAAGGATACTGTCTGTGTTCTGGATTTAACTTTTTAATAAATGCTTTCTGGACTTTTCCATGAAGACTGCTTATTGACTTGAGACCAGACCAGATATTACCATTTCCCGCATGGTATGGGGTTAGACAGGACAGCCCTTGAGGCCTCTTCAAATTCTTAAGATTTATAAGCTTCCACCTTGGATTCCCACCATTGTCTACGTGCCCCTCACTACGGACTGCAGGGGAGGATATCATGCTGCCTTTGCAATGTCAGAAGTCTCTACAGCAGTGGTTCTCAACCTTCCTAATGCCATGACCCTTTAATACAGTTTCTCATGTTGTGGTGACCCCCAACCATTATCACAGTATCAGAAGCTCAATCTGAGAAGGGCTTGAAGCGAGGTCTTAGGCGACCCCTGTGAAAGGGTCGTGCGACCCCCAAAGGGGTCCCGACCCCCAGGTTGAGAACCACTGCTCTACAGCAATCCCATGTGTCACTTCAGTCCCATCTGTATGACTAGCAACCAAATACTTCTTGCACTAAAGGAGCAGTGGAAACGTTGCCATGATTAACAGGCTTGGAAATCAAAGAGGTCTAGTATGAGGACAAGTGCAATGAATGTGAGCAACATTCAACTCAAGTAACTCTGTACTACTGGGAAGCCATTTTGTTAATATGTACCAAAATAAATGAATGCAGAGGAAAAACACTGTGACACAGTGATTCCCACTCCCTATACTTCCTCATCTAGGAGATTCTGGATTCTGAACACAAAAGCTCCTACCACACCTAGGAGATCTGTCTTTTATGACTAACTTCCAACTGGACATGGCTCTACATTTTTAACAGTTCCACACGCTGGGACAAGGCTAGACACGGGTCCTACAAAAACTGGGACTGTTCTGGAAAGAGACAGCAGTCTGATGTCCACACTGGAAGCTAGCCTTACCGTGACTTCACACCAGTATTCGCCCAGTTCTGTGATGGGCTCATCCGGCAGCTTCAGGGCATGCAGCGGCACCACAACCCGGAGCTGAGAGAAGAGAACAAAGCATTATCACTGCAGTCTGCTTCAAATGGGATATTGTCTGAACAAGGCTCCTTCCCCATGGAAATTTCAATCCCCTTCAAGGTTACAGACTGCACAAGCCTCAACCTAATCAGGAATAGTCTTAAGAGCCACAGTTTCCCACCTATTGCTTCCAAATTCTCTGCAACAGTTTAGCATTCTGCAAATTCAGACACTCATCAGAGAATTGGGTTTTAGCCCCAGTTCAAATGTTTCTAAAAAGTTGCCTTATTTTAAATAAGTTTGTCACTCAGTTTTGATGAGCAATATGGCTTTCAGTTAATTTATTTAATAGTGTACATTTACATATTTTCAACTTTAAAAAAACACTATGCTTCTAAAAAAAGAAACAGAAGTGTTACTCATCGTGTCAACAGCACCAGGTTGTTTTGTGAATCACTGCTATGATGTGATGCTTAGCCAACTATAACTATGGAGGGCCAACTATAAGTTCATATCCTCAGTTTGCTGACACCCCACCAACACCACCAGCAAACTGCAGTGTGAAAGTAGAAAATACAGAAGTTAAAAACAGCAGCACTTACATTTCGGAGAAAATGGCGGGCCACAATCTCTTTGGTCAGCTCAAACTGGTCACACTCATTCACTCCAATTTCTAGGGTGCAGTTTCTCAGAAACCGGACAGTCTAGGCAAGGCAGGGGAGGGGGAACAGAAATCCTTTCAAATCAACCTGCTGGTGAATGACACTAATCTGACCCTGCATCACTGGGGGAGATTTTGAAAAACAGCTTCCTCTAACTGATATTCCAGTGAAAAGTCAAGGGTAAGGGTTCAACGGCTGCTATTCTAGTCTGGGGCTCTGTGCCCATCAGTAGTTCTTGAGGACTCTAAGGACATCCCACCCCACTGCCAAGTGACTTGAGCTCTCTTCAAAACCGCAATGTTGCCGATGTGCATCAACTCACCTTCACAGCCGTGTGGGTCTGGAGTCTTGGCAGCTTCCCTTCCAGACGTAGCTAGGGGACGAAAAATGGAAGAAATGCACGAGGCAAATGTCATATTATGGACTTTTATTTAAAAATGTTGTACTTCTTAGAGAAAATAATGCAAAATATGGCCATGTATGTGATGCATAGTATATGCAATAGAATAAGTGATCTGTTGAGGGCAGCAGGAGAAGAGAATATTAGGGGACTGGCTGAATGCTTGAAGGGTGGTTTAAAAAACTTGTGTTGGTCAGACGGGAGACTAAGAAATTGGTTAGACTCAAGAGACTTACTACTGGGATGGAGAGATGTGAATTGTTATTTATTGATTTATTTGCTTAACTTATTTATATCCTACTTTCCTCTCAACAATCAGAACCAAGGCAACTAACAACATATTTAAAAACAAGAGATTAAAATGATACAAAGGCTCCTGTAAAAGTATAAAAATTTAAAAACTAAACAAACACTTGACAAACTTAGAAACATTAGACAGTAAAACACAACACACAAACCTTAAAAACAGCACTAACAGCCCACCCCTGTCAGTTCCTAAAAGCTTGATGGCATGAAAATCTTTTAAACTTCTGATGAAAGGAGAGCGGAGGGGAATCCTAGCCTCCCTAGGGAGGGACTTCCAAAGTCTGGGAGCAGCCCCTGAGAAGGCCCTGTCTCCACTGTTCTTGCAAAATAACCCTGAGAAGGTGGTGGGACAGTGGGAAGGTCCTCTCCAGATGAGTTTAGAGCTACAGCCCTTCAAGTAGCCTGGACTCAAACTGCATAGTTAGGGTCAGTGAGGATTTAGATGCTGAACTTCTGGTTTAATACATTATTTTTATGTTATACATTTGTGCCTCTGAGAACACTGAAACAGTACCGGATTCGCTGAATTCTGATACGCGGTGTCCGGGGTGACAGCGGTGGTTGAAAGGCGAAAGGATCCAATGGTGGGAATTATACAAAGGAAGTCTTTCACAGAAAGCACAAAGGCCTCCAGAAGGTACCCACATTTGGTGGCAGTGGTGGGAGAGACGGGCTGGAGGTCCTGCACTGAGCAGTGGGCTGGAATCAAGGGCCCAAGAGGCCCCCTCCAGCTCAGAGCTTCTAGGAAGACCAAGTCATTGTTCTGTGCTGCTTTGTACATGATCCAGCCTAGCGATATACTTGAACAGGATGAATACACACACACACACACACACACACACGGAGCTACTCACCTGTTTTTCCTCCTCAAATATTTTCAGGTTTTCAGGGGAGGCATAAACAGCTTTGTTGTGAGCGAGAAGCTTATTGCGTCCAAAAGACTTGTCCACAGAGACAATATCACCGCGGTTTCCAACCTCTGCAAATGATACACACATTGAGCAATGTTCAGTAAAGCAGGACCCTTACCTGGTAGAAGAGAATTCTTTGACTTATAATGTATGCCCACTGTAAGTAGGTCTCCACACATACTTTTAGAAAAACATAAAGATCTACCTCCTGAGAATGTTCTTTCTCTTCTCTCAACTAACAGAAACAGATATAATTACACGTGCCTGTTAATATGGAAGAACGGATTTTTGGGAAACAGGAGAAATCGTACATAATTTATGCAAGCTTCAGAGGCAAGCTTTGCTGAATTTCAACTGTTATTTTATTTTCCTTATCACAGAGTCCACACACAGATACAAAGACAATGGAGAAAATCACATTAGAAACACAAGCTGGCATTCTCTGTCACAGTACCAGATCCAGAATTTCAGACCCTAACCGCTCCACATTCAGTAACACTACACAGTCGTGATCATGGCATAATTGTGGCAACTGTAAATGCCCCCCAGCCCATCTTAACAGCCAGCAGCTGCATCAAGGGGAAAAAGTGGGGTGCAACACAATGATAAAGTTGATTAAGAAGGTGTCGTTGACCTTGTTTTTTGTGTGTCTGTGCCTTCAAACTACCTTAGGTGAGCTCAAACCTTGCCCTGCCCTTTTTCCCTGTGATATACAGCAAAGGTAGCCACCTTCAGAGGGTTTGGAGACCATTTTACACCTCAGAAAGAAAGGAGACGCATCCACAAACCCATCTATGGTGATGGAAAACACTGTTTTTCAACTTTTAAAGCAGGGATGGGTAACCATGTGGAGGGAGGGGGCAATTTTCCATTTACACAGCAAGCCCAAATAACTGTGTTTTCCTCTATAGCCCCTCTCAAAATGGTGGTAGGAGCAATGTCAGAGGACTACAGAGGAAAACAAAAGTATTTGGGGGAAATACAGTGTTCTGGAGGACCCTTGGAAGGTGGGATTAGGAATTCTCATAAATTTAGAGGCTCTTTGATTATATCAAATTATGGGGCTTGGGGGTTTTGAGAGGGCTTCTGGGGCCACAAAATTGAGTTTTGGAGGTCACATGCAGCTTTGGGCCCACACTATGCCCACTTGTTTTAAAGTTACAAGACGAAACATGAGCTGGGCACCTTGGTTTTAAGAAAACTATGCTCCCTGGAGTACAATTCTATACTAATACTTTTTTCCCCCCTAGACATGGGACCTGGGAGAACAGGGCTCCAGGGGCGTAGACAGATGGGGTGGCTGCCCGTGAAATGCACACAGTAACCCCAACACACACAGTCTAGTAATATATGATTACACATGTTGGGACAAACTAGAATATCCATAGCAAAGCACCGTCCCCTATCAAGAGACTGTAAAAAAGAAAAGACATTAGTGCTATTGCTGCACTAGCCTGTTATAGCGCTATGATTCCACTTTCAACATCCTATGGAATCCTGGGGTTTTCAGTTTCAGGAGGGGCCGATTGGCCCCTCCTGAAACTGCAAACCCCAGGATTCCATAGGATGTTGCAAGTGGAATCATAGCGCTATAACAGGCTAGTGCGGAAATGGCCTAGGAGTATAAGCACGTCCCACTGGCTTGCACTGATGCACACAAAACGAAACAACATCTACGGGGAAACGCTGCCAGGTCAACATACCCTCCACAGTCTGTGTAAGGATGAGTTGTAGGGGCTGCTTCGGGCTATGTTTGGTGTCCTCCACCAAACGGAAGATACGGAAACGGCGGTGTTTGATCCGAGGCTGGCGCCCTTCCTTACTCAGGGGCACCTTCCACCATCTTTCCACGATGACTGTTTCCTGAACGACAGAGAACAGAAAATTTCAGTAAGGGTCCCTAGCTTATTTTTCCCGGAAGGCATTCTTATCCTAGATTCTTCGGGGGTGGGTGGGTGGGTATGAGAGAGGAAAAAGAGCAAATTTTCTTAAAAACAACAACAACACACCTCTCCAAATTGTCAGTAACTTCAGGCCTTGGAGAAGTCCAAAACTAAAATTTTTAAAATAAGTTCTTACCTGCCTCTCCCCACGGCTCAACGTGGGGTACAATACAGATTAAAATACAACTAAACTACAACATAACATTAAAGTACAACTAAAACCTCAACACAGATTGAAATACAACTAAAAACACATAAAGCCATTTATTTAAAATCCATAATTAAAAACTGACTGGGTAGGCCCACTAGAAGAGATAGTCTTCAGTACTTTTTAAAATTCACACAGTTTATTTTGCTGTTGAATCACTTCCAGCAGGTCATCTGGGGGGGGCAGATGAAAAGCTCCCCCAGGTGACTGGTACCAGTTTAGTCCTGGACATTTTAAGTAAAAGACCCCCACCCCCCGCAAGGACCTGAGTATACAGGGCAGACCCTATGAGAGAAGGTGATCTTGTAGGTAACTAGGTACCTCCGGGCAGCCAGTAGAGTGATTTTAATATTGGTATGATATACTCACTCCTCGATGTACCTGTAACCACTCTGGCTCCAGCTGGAGAGTAAGGTCACCCTAATGGGCTTCCAGGGCAGAATGGGGATATGAACCCTGGTTTCCAAAGCCAGAGTCCAAGGCTCAAACCACTGCACCATGCTAGCGCTTCTCTTATATGGAGGATGGAGCAAACCTGTTTTGTGCTGCTCCAGAGACTAGGACACGGAGCAATGGCTTCAAACTTCAGGAAAAGAGACATTAGGAAGAACTTGCTGATGGTAAGAGCAGTTTGACAGTTGAATACACGTCTGCCTTGGAGTCTCTTTCTTTGGAGGTTTTTAAACAGAGGCTGGATAGTCATCTTGGGAAAGCTTTGACCCTGGCCATTTCCGCACCAGCCTGTTATGGCGTGATGATTCCACTTTCAATCTCCTCTGGAATCCTGGGGTTTGCAGTTTCGGGAGGGGCCGGCCTCTATAGAGTTGGAAGAGACCTCAAAGGACATCTGGCCGGCCCCTCCCGAAACTGCAAACCCCAGGATTCCAGAGGAGGTTGAAAGTGGAATCATAGCGCTATAAGAATGTCGTGCGGAAATGGCCTCTGTCTTTCTGCATGGCAGAAAGGAATCTGGTTGCCCTTGGGGGTCTCTCCCAGCTCTTGGGAGTCTATAATTCCCTAAATCCCTGGCTTTCCTAACCAGGAGTTTCCTGGGAAAAGATCCTAGAAGTCTCCTGGGGGAAAAAACAGTCCCTTTTCCAAGCTCTGGAACCGGCCCCACATGCTTTCTCCTGGGGCCGCCACCCTCCCCACAGCTTCTCCCAAGCCCCCCTTCAGTCCAAGGGCAGCCCCCCTTTCCCCTGCTGCAAACACCCCCCCAAATGGCACCCACAAAGTGCCCCTAATATAACCCCCCACTCCCTAAACACACACCTGAACCACCCCAGAACCCACAGATTTCGCTGCTGCCCCCTTTATTATATTTCCCCCAAAGCTCGGTACCCCAGCCTCCCGGGGAGACAAACAGACCCCACCCCTCATTCCCTCAGCCCCCCATCCTCATACGCCCCCTCCTTGCACCGGGGACCCTCAAAGGCGCCCCCAATACCCCCAACCCACCTCCTGCGTATCTCGAGGTCCCCATTTTACCTCACACACTTGCTCACAGGCACAACTGCCCCTCCAAATACCCCCACGGAAGCCGAAACCCCCCCAGAACGGCCGCCCCCGCCACGTTTTATTCCCTCGGCCCCGTTTCCCGGTTCCCCAACTTTCTCACCAGCGGGGCCGAGAGCCGGAGCCCCCGCTGCTGCGGCAAAGGCCTCCGCGCGGCCCCCCTCAGCCAAGCCGCCAGCATCGCCGCCTCCGCCGCGGCCTCCTCCGCGCACGCGCGTTGCTCTCCTCCGCGCCCGCAGGCCCAGCTAGGCCGCGGGGAAGCCTCGGCCTCGCCTGGCTCCGCCCCCCGGGCTGGGTCCACCGCAGGGCGGGCGGCGAGGGAAGGGAGAAGCCGGCTGCGGCGGCCTGGAGACAGGAAAATAAATAAATAATACAGCGTAGAAATAGCGGCTGGTGCTCCTTCTCCTCCTCCTCATTATTTATTCTTTACTTCTCTATTCATTCTAGTTAATTTTAAAATATTTTATTCTATTTATTTCAAAACAGCCTGTCAAAATTCAGGTCTGACAAGTCAGGAAGTAGCGATTAAGCTTTGAAATACGAAGCTATGGGTTGAAGTTCCCCAGCCATGTATTTCTCTGTAAAATGAGTATGTTGTCCATCTTCACAACTGACACGGTGCACACATTTTTGTCCTGGAGCACACATGATGCCCACATCCAAAAATATGGGATTTTATTTATTTAGACATCTTATTTCCTCTCTATATAAAGGGACGTCCAACTAGGAAAGATTCTGTGGTGGAGACAGTTTCGGGTCAGTCTAAATGACCTCTGGATGTGAGGGAAAAGCAGTTAATTTTCTCTGCAATTGAAGTCCCTCTGTGTTTGAAAGGAACACAACAGAACTCTGTAAGATAGAATGTTAGGGGGGGATGGAATGTGCCTCCCTAGGCTTCCTTTACTTTGCAACATTTGTAAGATTACGCTAGAGAATGGTGGGAACCTTTGGGCACATCAGTTTCCTTTCTTGAACATGTGATGATTGCACTGGAAAATGTATAAATTGCTGTGACTATCAAGAGGCAGGGTTCAGTCTTTTGGGAATGACCCCACTGAGACAAATAAACGATTTTCCTTAAGAAACAATATTGCATGTAAACATTGCAGAAATAATTGTTTTATTTGTTGAAACTTTAATAAAATTATTTAAAAAAAAAAGAAAAAGAAAATGTGCTGGAGAAGAGTTCTGTGGGTACCACAGATTTCTAAAAAGACAAAGGAAGGGGTCCGAGAGCAAATCGAGCCTGAATTCTCCTTGGAAGCCAAGACGGCTAAGCCGAGGCTGTCGTACTTTGGCCATATCCTGAGAAGACATGATGCGCTAGAAATAAGGCTTGGTAGGGTGGAAGGCGGTAGGAACAGAGGAAGACGGCTTTGCAGATGAATCGACTCAATCAAGGAAACAACACGCCTGAATCTGCAAGACCTGTCACAACATTATATATATATATATAAATTTTGTGACAGGTCTTGCAGATTCAGGCATGTGGTTTCCTTCACTATATATATATATATATATAGTGAAGGAAACCATATATATGTGTGTGTATATATGAACCCAGACTGTGATGGGTCTTGAAGATTCAGGCATGTGATTTCCTTCACAATATATATATATATATATATATATATATATATATAGTGAAGGAAACCATATATATGTATATGTATGTATATGTGTGTGTGTGTGTGTGTGTGTGTGTGTGTGTGTTATATATATATATATGAACCCAGATTGTGATGGGTCTTGCAGATTCAGGCACGTGATTTCCTTGATTGAGTGTGTATGTATGTATATATATATATATATATAATCTTTGTTAAAACAAACATACAAAGTTTGTCTCTTATACAAAATCGTAGCTCTTATAAAGTCTCTTCTCTTGTAATTTTCATTATGCATACATTCATTCCTTTTCCATCCATCCTGGCTTCCCCCGGATGAGAGGTAATATAATACCCAAATAATACTACAATTGCCTGTAGTCACACGTTACTTCACAGTTCCCTGATTATTATATCTTTTATTTTTTAATCAATATTAACCATCTTGATACCTGGCCACTGACTTCTGAAATACATTTATTACTCTTTCCCATTCTTCGGCAGATTTTCTACGTTAACTCCTTTCAATATGTTTGTAATTCTATTCATTTGCATCATGATCAAAGAGTTTCAATGTGGAAATAGGAACATTTTATCACCAATGGTGGTTATGTAAATTTTTTTCCTACAGGCCTTCCCAGACTACTACTTCCACCACCTCTCGCCAACTGTCTTGCTGTTCTTTTAATAGTCAGTTGATTGTTGTTAATTGTTAATTGTTGTGTGTTTTAGGGGCTTGGTTTTAGGTGGGTTGGTGGGTGGAGAGGACTGGGTATGTTTTTTAATGCAATTAATGTATTATTGTAATAATACATTCATTGCATTAAAACATTATTATTATTATTATTATTATTATTATTATTATTATTATTATTATTATTATTAAAAATTAAAAATTTTGGATTACAACCAGGGTTCTAGGAAGGAAGAGATGTGGGTGGAGCCTGCTGTGGGCAGGGCTTGGAGGAGGCATGGCCTGTCACAATCATGGCCCTTGCGCATCCTCGGTGCCATAGGGCGCATCATAATGGAAAGCTTTGGCTATGTAAGTGGGCAGGTCTGTGGCTGGAGCTCAGCATTCATGCTGCCCAAGGGAGGAGGCACTGCGAGAGAAACGCTGCACATCCGGGGATCGACGGAAGCCTTCTCTCTTCCTTGGACCAAGAGGGGGAAAAGAAAATACTAGAACCACCTTTCTCCCACCTTGTTCCCCATTCCTAACTTTGGGTACCCCCTCTAAGGGTTGCCTTCGATCTTGGCCAAAATGACCCCTTTTGACAGGAGGTAAGGAGCAGACGTGGGACACAAGACAGTGGAGTCCTGCTTACGAGCTTTCCGGAGTGGCAAAAAATAGGCTGAATCGAATGAGCCCATTTAGGATTGCTCCTTTTCCTGGGCAGATCTTAAAAATCCTTGCAGGGGAAAAAAAGGGAAAAATGAATAAACAGGATGGATGGGCTGCTTAGGACAGACACGGGTAGGCGGGCAGGGTCAGCGGGACAGTGCAGAAGACTGCTTGCGGGAAGATGTCTCACCAAAATGCTACCATTGCGCTCTTGCATGAAATCAGTCATTTCCATACCTTGTATATTTCCATTTGCTTGAAGAACGTGATGGCTGAGAGATAACAGGTTGGAGTGACGGAGCCCCTAGCCCAGCACTCAAACCGCTAGATCGCAATTGCTTTCTTCAAACCTAGGATGCTCAAAAAGGAGAATACGGTCTTTCTAGTAACCTAGACCTGAGCCACCTCGGAATCGGCTTTTCTAGAAAATCCAAAACGACCTCTTTTATTTTCCTTCTCTTCCACAAGCTCAACCGTTGCCCCGCTCGACAGCTTGAGTCTTCGGCCCCGTTACTGCCTGCAGTGCTCCTGAGTTCGAGGGCAGCTGCCCGGACAGGAGAAGGACCAACGAAGGGGACAGCAAAGGCCTCGAGGAAGTATACAAGGTAAACCAGGGCCCCTCCGGCCTTCTTCTAGGCCTTGCATCTGGTTCACGGAATCGTAGAATTCCAGTCCAACCCCATTTGGACATGTGGGAAAACACAATCAAAGCATTCCCGAGATGGCCGTCCAGCCTCTGTCTAAAAACCTCCAAAGGAGACTCTGCCGTGCTCCCAGACAGCAGCTGTATTCCACTGTGGAATTGCTCTTACCATCGGGAAGTTCTTCCTAATGGCTAGGTGGAATCTCTTTTCCTGAAGTTTGAAGCCATTGTGTTCTAGCCCATTTCCACACTAGTCTGTTCTAGCACTATGATTCCACTTTCAACATCCTCTGGAATCCTGGGGTTTGCAGCTTTGGGAGGGGCCAGCCATAGGAAAGTGGAATCATAGCGCTAGAACAGGCTAGTGCGGAAATGAGCCTAGTCTCTGAACAAAAGCAGGATTGCTCCATCCTCCAGGTGACATCCTTTCAAATATTTAAACCTATCATGTCACCTCTTAACCTTCTTTTCATGAGGCCAAACATTTCTAGCTCCCTAAGCCACTCCTCATAGGGCTGCCCCTAAATTCTGCTGTTTTCCCCTGCAGTCCCTCTCAAAATGGCAACATGTAGTGATGCCACGTTACTTCTGATCACCATTTTGAGGACTGCAGAGGAAGTTTAAGATAAATTTGAGTTTACTCTGTGTGTGGTGGGGAATGAAGAAGTCTGGTGGGGGGGGGAATTGGCCCTTGCCCTGCCGTAAAAAAAAAAAAGAATCCAGATACAACCTCTGGCAGCATACAGTTGCTTGTACAGCAATGAATCTCAAAATGTCACCTGTTATTACACCAGGCTGGGAATCTCACGGTTTTTGCTAGCCATCGTCAGAGTCTCGATCAACACCTGGTTCAGTTGGACTTCCATTTTGCACGGGGCAGCCAGGGGACCACTCACTGGCACGGCCTCCTCCTAGGGCGCATGCTCTTTCTCGACACGCCCCGCCTGGTCCTGGACGTTCATAGCCGTGAGAGGTAAGTGGAAATGGGGTTTGCATATGGGGCTCCACTATTGTGGTACTAATGTGTTGCACGATGTGGCTTCCTGAAACATTGATGCGTAATGTACATACAGTGGGCCTTCCTGTACTGCACGTTCAGCACTCAAAGGGTTTGTTAGTCATGGGTTATTTTTTTATTATTTAAAAAAATCCTTGCTCTATGTGCCCCTGCCACGGGGGAAAAAAATGTTTTCTCTGGGAATCTCTTAAGATACGGCTTGGATACCCACTTGGAACAAGGGCATTGGGAAAACCTGATCTTGTAGACAGAACTGCATACTAAGCAAGCTTATCTTTGTACCATGTGATGGCTTCCTTCCCCCAGCCTGGCTAAAACATTGGAATATGTAGAAGAAAACACAGAGGCAGACCGGGTGTTTGTGAACTTCCACAAGTCTCGGCGTGACCGGGGTAAGGATGCTTCTTACAGCAGCATGTTTATTTGTTGCTTCTTGATATTAAATCAACCTCTGGTGACTCTGCAAGATCTCCAAGATCTCTGGTCATCCATCGCCCTGCTCAGATCTTGCACTCAGGGCAGCCCTACTATTCTTCATTAAATCAACTCACCGGTAGTGCAGCCTTCCTCTTTTCCTAGTCTTCCACTTTTCTGAGCATCATCATCTTCTCCCCTGAGTTACGTTGTCTCATGACATATCCAAAATATGACAGTCTGCTTAGTCATTTGGCTTCTAGTGAGAGTTCAGGCTTGATTTGTTCTTTATACCCATTCATCTGTCTTTTTAGTAGTCCATGATACCCACAGAATTCTTCTCTGGTGCCACGTTCCACACAAGTTCACTTTCTTCCTGCCAACTCTCTTCACTGTCTAACTTTCACAAGAGGAAAAAGTAAATATTGTGGCCTCGATGATTCCGACTTTGGCATTTAATGATACCTCTTTCCACCTGAGGATCTTGGCTGGGTCCTTCATAGCTGTCCCTCCTTCATCCATCATGTTCTGTGAAAGTGTGTATGTGCGTTAATTTACCAACATATGCCGACCCCATGAGTTTCAGAGGATTTTCTTGGGCAAGGAATACCCGGTGTTTTTTTCATCAATTTCCTCTGAAATAAAGCCTATAGCACCTAGTATTTGTTGGTTGTCTCCCATTCAAGTACTAACCAGGGCCAACCCTATTTAGCTTCCAAGATCAGACAGGATCTGGTGCCTTTAGGGTACAGAGGCATCGCACTATGAAGCAGGGAATAGTAGTTAAGGGCTTCTAAAAGCAACAAGGGGTTAATGCATGCAGCACTTTGATTATTTAATAATACCAGGTTTAACATATCGGGAGCCAGGGTAGTGCTGGGAATTAGGTGTTGGACTTAGGATTCTGGGAGACAAAGGTTAAAAATTGCACTCAACCATGGAAGCCCACTTGCCCAAGGTCACCCTCTTTCAGCCTCAGAAGAAGGCAAAGGCCAAACCGCATCTGAACAAATCTTGCCAAGAAAACCCAGGGACACGGTTGCCTTAAGTCAGAATCAACTTGAAGGCACATTGCAAGACGGTCAACACATGAGTTATGATGCAGATAGCTAAGGCTGTGTTAGTCAAAGACTGTCTGAGATCAATGAATGGACAAGCAATCTGTTCTGGGAATGGTAAGGCAGGGATTTGCAGGTGCCCAAGCAACTGGAGTATTAAAATCAGACCCTGGGCTTTTGTTTTCACAGTTACTTTAGTTTTGTTAAGGTCTTTA
This sequence comes from Ctenosaura bakeri, assembly GCA_948474755.1. Taxonomy (NCBI): domain Eukaryota; kingdom Metazoa; phylum Chordata; class Lepidosauria; order Squamata; family Iguanidae; genus Ctenosaura; species Ctenosaura bakeri. Next base: position 165,637 of record CAOLHI010002373.1, on the reverse strand, counting down.
TTTGGTAAAGGATTCTGTTGTGTTTCTCCAGACTGCTTCTGACTTATGGTGACCCTATCACAGGATTTCCTGGGGCCGAGAGTGTTGATGTGCTCATGGTCACTCAGTGAACTCCACAGCCAAGTGAACTCTGGTCTCCAAGATCACAGCCCAACACTAAAATTTCTACCCTACACTGGCTCTCTGAAAAAGGACTTACTCCACCTTATTCCAAAGAGCGTTTCAAAGGGAGTCCAAGCATCATAACAGACAATATGAACCGGTACTTTTACTTCTATTGAATGGTAGTGTTCTAATCCTACTCCTTCCATTTCCAAGGTGACTTGCTACGGGCGTTTGGCTTCCTGGGTTTCGAACTCGTGCGACCAGATCACCCTGCCCTCCCTCCTTGGGAAGATGCCCTCTTCATGGTCTATCCCATGGAACGAGAACCCTGCCCAGAGAAGGAAGAGACCCTGAAGGCAGGCCTGTCGAAAGGCCAGGATGGAGCTACGTTGCCAGACAGCCTCCTTGAATGAGCTCTCACAGGCGCCAGTCTGGGATCTGTAACCCATCAGAGTGGCATTAAACGGGCGTGAAACCTCAAGCATTCTGTGGATGAGCCAGAGAGAGGGCAGGTGTTGGGGGAGTGACATGAGGCAAACCCTCTGCCCTGGCCAGGTAGACAGCAAGGGGAACACAAATTCAGCCTTGCCACTAATCCTTTGCTGTAGTCTGAGGCACCCTGGAGAAAGGAATACAGCAAAGGGGGGGCAACTGCACAGGGCCAATCCCCCACCCCCCAGCCAGCTAAAACATCACTGCTTTCTTCTGCAGCCCCTCTTAAAATGGCAACAGGAGGCATCACTTGACTCTAGAGACGGAATTTAAACACACAAGCCTTATTTATTTAGAACACAACCATAGAAAATGAACAAACAGAACCTCAGGCATGTGCTCAACGTGCTACATCTCTTCTCTGACAGGACTAGGTGGGCACAGACTCATCCAGCAACATACAGACTCATCCCCCAACATGCTTCCAAAACAAACAGGAGCGTAACTACCTCCTTGTCAGACAAAGATGCTTACCACTCTTGAACAGGCAGCAACTTCCTCCCTCACCTACTGGCATTGCCCCACCATTGACATAATACCCATATTGCATGTCGTAGTGTTAACACAGATGGTGTTCAGGTCAAACTGGTACAGTCACAAACAGAGGCAGGTTTGCTTTGGCTCCGATGTTTCCGGACTGTTGCTCTAGCAATCTTCACTGGGCCGATGAGAGCTGGAGGATGCTCCTGCCAACATGTTATGCAAAACTTAGGAGACCTTTCCTGAGCCTCTGTCTAGTCCTTACGCTGCAACTCATGAACCGTGCCAGCCACCATAGCTGGTGCCATCCTGAATACTCCCCCCATAACTTGTCCCAATCAGAGGAGTTTTCGTGAGGCCTCAGAAACCATCTTGCAGCGAGCCTAGACATGCAACAGAACTCCATGCTATATGGCTGGACTGTACCATTTGAAATTTCAGGGGTGGTTGGGGGTACCTAAGCTGCCCCCCGGTCCTAAAATGCACTAACATCAGCAACCCACTAGGGGCAATGGTTTTGTTAGAAGCTGGCCACCAGAACATGCTAGCTTGCTTCTTTGGGGCATGTGCCAGGGGGTGGGGAGGGGAGGGGGAAGTTCTGGGTGATCCTGCCCTTGAAGTCTGGATAAAGCTCTACTGCCTCACCTATACTGCATGCTAGGGAAACTGCACTTAACAAATTAATAGGCCTAAGTTCTTACAAATCAGTGCTCACCCCTCCACCCAAAATGTGTGATTTAGAAAATCTGTATATCAGGCAACCCTGGCGAACTTTTTCCTTACTCTGAAAACATGGAACATGGAGAAGGGTGGCCAACCACCACCTTTTAAACCTCCCAATGATCAGCAGGAAACAGTCAAGCAGCTACGTCTGCATCTTCTTCAGCATCCACAGGAGCATCCACATCAGGATGAAAGAGAAAGCCAACCTGCCATTTTATCTTTGCTTCAACAGATTGGCTCAACAGAAAAAGGGTGAGGCTCTCTCACCTGTTACTCAAAAATGCAACTTAAAATGGCAGCACATGCAGGATCCGCTTCAAGGCACCCTTGACAAGGGAAGGTAACACTGAACAGCCCAATGACAGAGACTGTCCCACTGGCGTGGCTCTCCGAGTGTGCAGTAGAGCACAGGTTCGTCTGAGGCTGGTGACTGTCAAAAGCAGATGATGTCCCGGAAGATGGTGTGATGTTGTTCTGGGCCACTTAGTGAGTGAGACTGAAGAACTGCTGCCTCTCCTGCTTTGCTGCTTGCTCTGTTTCAAGTGGAACTGTCTGGAAATGAAAGGAGTTAAAACTTTAAGCAGGGCAGGGAAAATGAGATCCTGCTATTCCTCCATGATTTACCAATATATGCTACTCAACAGGCCATTTCTGCACTAGACTGTTATAGTGTTATTATTCCACTTTCAACACCCTGTGGAATCCTGGGGTTTGCAGTTTAGGGAGGGGCCTCAAAGGCTCCTCCCTAAACTGCAAACCCCAGGATTCCATAGGATGTTGAAAGTGGAATAATAACACTATAACAGTGCAGTACGAAAATGGTCAAACACTCTGGAATTTCACAACTGCAGATACACATTCGTAAGGGATTCATATTCACGATTTACATATTCAATAGTGTAAAGTATATACATTGGGATTGTAAAAGCCCCCCACTTCTGCCTTACTGAGCATCAGCTGCTGTTAGCAATAAAAGGTCTGTTTCTCCTGTTGATCGGGACACAACCGACTGACGTTTCCACCCTCTGAGCGATCGCCGGTGCAACCTGCTTCTGATTGTCTCACAGAGACTGCTGCTGCTGCTGTGTCCCGATCAACAGAAGAACCGACTCCCATTGCTCGCAGCAGCTGATGATCGGTCAGACAGGAATGGCAGGGTGGCAGAAGAGAGTCAAGGCCAGGAGATATTACTCAGGGTGGCATAAATAAAATCCATTCAGAACAGTAAGTACCAATCATTTTAAAAGGTTAACAATAATTCTCATGCAAAAGCAATTAAAGCCAACTAAAATAATCGTAATATTATATCCTGTTTCTGAAGTTCATGGAGGAATGCTTGCCCTTGTGTCACCAAGTGATCACGTCTCACAATCAGAGCTGAGATCTGCAACAGGACGAAATGGAGGCAAAGGGGGAATCCCAAAATGCTTTTCATTAAAAAAACAACAACAACAAAAACCAATTGTATGCAAGTCAGGAAAATAAGGAAAGAAATGGGCAGCCAAGCAGGAAATAAATGGTGTGAACGCAAAGGGAGGAGGAAAATACACAGGTATAAAAAAGGGGTACAGAGAACCACCCCATTACATGACAAAGGCATTTCCCTACACTTGATCTAGATTTCGTAGAGACCCTAGAATATGAAGGCCAGAAAAATCTGATGGTTTAATATACAGCCCTGATCTCACATTTGTGGGTCTGACCTTCATGAATTTGATTATTTGTGAGATGTGTATGTGCCTTCTCATCATTCTGCCCCTCCCATTCTCTTGCCTTTTGCCTGGGCATTCATGCATGCCTTCTCCACATCTGGGCAAAAGGCAAGGGAATGGGAGGAGAAAGCACTGCATGGGGAGAAGAAAAGCACATGTGTGTGCCTTCCTCCACTCATTCACTTGCCTTTTGCCCGGGCACTGAGCAAGGAAGGGGAGAATGCAATCTCAACTTCTCACCAGCCCTCCCCTGGCAAGGACCCTAGAACCCTCCCGAGTTCAGCACCACAAGTCTCACCGCCATTCTTAAAGCTCAAGGAGTTAAGGAAGTGTCTTCGAGAGGGAGGAGGTCACCGCTTTCTGACACAGAGGTAACTTCTGGAAGGATATCAAAGAGTTTTAAGAGTGTTAAAGAGTTTTAAGGCACCAGCAGGAATAGCTTCTGCACCATTTAGGAACCAAGATGTGCTTTGTGCTCCAGCAAACCAAGCCCCAGAAACCCTGTGTAGAAGCACAGAACAAAACAGATTTCAGTGCAGTGGCTGCCAATGGGGAGTTGTTCCCCTGCAGTATTTCATATCAGGTGAACATCAAGAAACCTTCCAGCAAAATGACTGCCAAGAATCTGATAGGCAATGCAACGTGGGTGACAACAAGGACTGACAAAAGTGTGAAATAATTCACTTCTCAGTAGCTTTGGATTTAACTATGCCTGTGTATTACTGAAACCTCCATGAAAATATGTGACTTTTGGAGATAGTGAAGGGAGTGGAGTAACTTGAGACACTGAGGAAAAAAAACCTGACTTTCCATTTAAATTGACTAGCTGGGCCCAGATAAGGGGTCAGAAGGCCACACGGCCAACTCAGGAACTGTAGAAGGTTGCATGCACCCTCTTGTGTTAATCCCCCCATTTAAAAGAAATCTCTCTTGGAATTTTTTTTCAACTCTAGAAGTCTTCCACATGCCCCTGGGGAGGAAACCCATACACTGGTTTTATTTCCTAGCTAGAGCCTTACCACCCTACAAAAGTCCTATTATTCCACTTTAACTGTAATGGAAACATCTTACGGAATCCTGGGATTTGCTGTTTAGGGCGGACCTTTTAGAATTCTCAGCCAGACAGTCCTAGGACCTCACCAACTACAAACCCCATAATTCCACAGGATGTTGCCATGGCAGTTGAAGTGGTATATAGCACTCTGGCAGTGTAGTGTGATAAAGAATTTAGGAAGTTCCATTCTGGCTCTAGAAGAACCTAGACAGGCAAACACATCTCACAATTGCCTCTTGTGCTTTCAAAAGTACTTTTTTAGCTTGACACAATTTTTAAAAAATGAATATAAAAACGGGGTGGGCAGGCTAGGGGCACTTCGCATGGCCAATGGGCTGCATCTTGCCTTCCCTCCCATTACAGACACAACTGAACCTAGACTTAAAATGGTGTGATTTAAAACCTCTAATCCTCAAGACTACAATTGGTCATCATGGGGAAAAAATCAATTTAAACCAAGTTGGCTAATGTATATAATGGTTCCCAAACGGTAAGTCATCTGGGAGGGAACCGTCAACCACTCCATCGCAGAGGTGTAAAGTCTGGATTATAATCCAGGGCCTAAATACTCTAAAGGCACCAGATCCCATCTAATCCTGGAAGCTAAACAGGGTCACCACTGGTTAGGACTTGGAAGAGACTGCCAACAAATGCCAGGTGCTGTAGGCTCTATTTCAGAGGCAGGAACTGGCAAAACTCTGAGGATTCCTTGCCTAAGGAAACCCTATGAAATTCACAGGGGTGCCATAAGTCAGCAGGTTACTTGAAAGCACGCACGCACACGTGCACAGTTCAGGCAGTGCACTGGCAAGGCCCATTTGGCTGCACAGTTCCTCCTATTTGGCCTACAAATGCAGGCCCATCTCTTTTCCATGATTGGAAGGAACTGGACAGAGTTAGGGCGCTGCATTTTGCCAAGGCCTCCTAAAGTAGTAGTTCTCAACACAAGGTACTTCAAATGTTTTAGACTTCCATTCCTAGAATCTCTAGTCAGCCAGCCTGCCTGATGGTCATGGATCCTGGGAACTGAAGTATATAACAAAGATGGTGGGAGGAGACCCTCTGTGGGAAACATCCACTCCCCAGCTGCACCAATGTGGCATTTTCTAAAAACTGGAAATTCACATTCAGTATCTTTTAAGGGAGGGAGAGGTGCCCCAAAGACCTACCCATGCTAAGGCAAGGCCTTGCACCTTGCTCTGGAGAAGCCAAGAGTGATCACTTTCACTTTTGGGTCACAGAAGGGAGAAGGCATTTAAGGGTAAGAGACTCAAAAACAGCAGCTGGCTGATAGTCAAACTGCTGGGAAGCCTTCTTCTTGCCTAAGAGGAGCAATGGTTTCTTTCTCTTCAGTTTTTCATGATTCCTACCCAGGGTGCAAGACAGAAGATTGAGAACCAATGCCCCAGAGATGCTTTACATGGCTTTCCAGAATGCAATCTGGAAATTAAACCCAAAGCCTCAGTGAAAGCCAGGTGTGCTCATGAAGAGAGTAACCAGCCTTTTGTGGTTGTGGCCATAGCACACTCCAAGCTCAAGCCCAGTGCTCCCCACCACACCTTGCTAAGGTATGCTCTCAAGAGATGCTCTTAGTACCTGCTCCCCAGAGGCCTCTTCCTTCCTGCTACAATCAGAAGAGTTTTCAGTGGGGCAGGAGGTGCCGGCAGAAGAAAATGACCCAGCCCAAGGTGACTCATCAAGACTGGGCGATCCTTTGCAGAAGACTGAGGAATCCAAGCAGTCATCTGAGGTGGAGAGATAGTAGAAGTAGCCCCGAGGCGAGTAGGTCATGCTGTCGGGCTGACTGACAGAGAGACTCTCATTTCCAAGGGAGTCGTCTTCGTTCAAGAGTGAGAGAAGCAAGGGTCCTTCTGCAGGCTGGCTGAGACTGAGAGGACTAGATGTGTAGTTTACCTCTGCCCCAAACACCACATGGTCAGGCAGGGACACAGACCTGGCTGGCACCTCAGGGGTTCCCACAAGCAGGTTTGTTCCAGAACATCTGCGCAAATCCCTAGTTTCATGCGGTGTCACTGAGAGATTTTCAGAGGAGGTGGCATAAAGAATGGTGGATGGCTGGAAGGACTCAAGGGAGGGTAAAAAGTCCTCAAGGGAGGATGCTGGATCAGGGGGTCCCATCTCATTCCAGAACTGTTCAGTGGCTTCATCTGAGAAGCCAAAGGGCTGTATTAATGCATAGAATGGCCCCTAGAGATGCCATGATGTTCACCTAGAGTTGGAGGCAGTTTCAGCCTGTAGGCATCGCTAAACATAGCCCTTGGAAACTGAGATCTTCCTAAAGGGGTGCTGCTTAAAGTGGTCATACCCAGGCTGGTGTTGGTTCCTGAGCTAATGGCTGCCAATGCTGGCAAGCTTCCAGGACAAGGAAGGAACAATTGTACCCAGTGGGCAAAAATTTAATGCCAGTTCCCACCTGGCACATTTGGGGGAAAAACCCATCCTATTGTCAGTCCTCCCAACATCAGATAGCCTGAGAAATACTGTCCTAATGTATCATCACCCAGACCAATTAACAAGAGGTGGCAGACAGTGTTTCAGTTTCTCCTGAAAAGTGACCCAGTTTTACCATCCTAGGTAAGAAGACAAGACACACTGGGAATCAAACAAGACACAAGGAATCAAAAACATCTGGCAGGCAGGATCTGAAATGAAATGTACAGCTGGAGCTTAAGAGTCATATGTATGCAGGACTGGCTGCTCAAATAAACGCACAAATGAACACTGTTAAACAGCTGTAGCTCATGACTGCTCTGGGAGACAATCTCTTCTCAATCCTTGGTCATTCTATTGTCTGGCCACAGCAAACGGGTTTGAATTTTGCACCTCTCTCCACAGTAGAAACAAACTGTAGCTTGCTGTGATGTCTGCTCTGGGCAAACTATGGTTTGTGCAAATCGATTTTTGAAGAAAGTGATACCAATGTGGAATATCCCCTTCTTGCACTGGACATTGAGGGTTGCCCATGGATGCGCATGGTACCATTTTTTTTTTAAATATACAAACAGTGCTATGGGATAAACTGGTCCAGGCCTGTGACTGTTCCAAAGTCACCCAAATCAAATTCACAGCTGAGAGCTCCCCCTGGCCCTTCCTATCATTTTATCAAAAAAGTTACAGAGCGTGCGGGTATTTGAACTCCTTGGTCAAAGTTCAACCATTAAATACTGCACCATACAGTCTGGGAAAGGATTTGGAATATCAGAGAACCTACACTGCATGACAAAGGCCCGCTAGACAGGAAGTTGTTCGAAAGCAACTTTCCTGCTGTTCTTGTGGCAGCAAGCCAGAAAACAGGTGGGCTTTTGATCAGCTTTGTACACAGAGGCCAAAACCTTGCATAACAGAGCCTAGCATAAAAGTTCCGCAGATAAATGATGCGCTGGGTCACCCTACCCCGTAGATTCACTGGATAGCTGCCGCAGCCTTCACCCCACAGCCATGCAGTGGCTGCTGGTGGTGAAGGGGACTGGCAAAACGTCCCCACAGCCAGATACAGAAGGCTGCCATCATTTGCTGAGACCTTCTAGGGTCCCTCTGGAGGTCTCAGCAAATGAAATCATTGGTCTGCGTGTCTAGCTACGGGGACGCAGCCAGACACTTTGTTGAGAGCCAACATAGTATAGTGGTTTGAGCACTGGACTATGACTCTGAGGACCAAGATGTGAATCCCCAATCGGGTAACCTTGGACAAGTCACACTCTCTCAGCCTCAGAGGAAGGCAAAGGCAAACCCCTTCTGAACAAATCTTGCCAAAAAAAACCCCACGACAGGTTTGCCTTAAGGTCCCCACAAGTCAGAAATGACTTGAAGGCATTTGACGAACTCCTGAGGCCTTCCAAAAGCTGCCAGCCTGCAACCCCCAGCATTTCTCGCTGTTAACTCTACTGGCTAGGGCTACTGCGACTCACAGTTCAACAACATCTGGAAGGCTCCACAATTCCAGGCTTAGCAGGTCACTGTGAAGAATGAGTGCCATGGGTCTGGCCCACCCTCCATATCAATGCAGCCAAAGAGGAGTTGCGTGTGAACCCACCTGGGGCAGGCCAGAAGAGATTACCTGAAAGGCTGACACAAGACAGGGTGTGCGGCATCTCATCCGGGGTTTTCTGTGTATCGGAGAGAAGGCTTTCCAGGGACATCCCCTCCATGTTCCTCTAGGGAGAAAAGCAGAGTCAGGGGTATTCCAACTTAGAAGAAGCTCATGGTGTGCATACAATAAAACAAAAGTGGGCAAAATGTGGCCCATACCACCCTTAGGGGCCCCCACACGCAGCCCCAAAGCCACCCAGAAGTACCCAGACCCCCCACAATCCTTTCTGGGCTGATTTTTTACGCAATTTTCACCCCTAAACTGCCCCAACAAGCTGCATACAAATTTGTTTTCATCATTCCCACCCAGCCACTGCCAAACCCAAGGGGGGAACCCACCAAAAATGGAGGCTAGGAATAAAGTCATGTCACTTCTGGCGTGCCAAATTATACCAATGCAGCCCACCAGGTGATCATGGGGGGAAATGGCTCCCCATTCCCTCCACAGCTGGCTACCTCCGGGATAAAAGGGCTAGGTCAACCAAGTAAGAAACAAACAAACGATCTTAGGAATGTGACCCTTCAGGGAGAGCTTTTAATATAACAATCACATCCTGCTTAGCTACGAAGATACTTTATTTAAATACTACACAGTATTCAGAGTAGCTTCATACCAGGAAGTGCAGTTTGGAATAACTTCAGCCCTTCATTCACACACAAAACTGCCAAATCCTTCCAGCTTTTTAACAGCAAGAGCCTTCGCTGCTATCATGAGAACTAAGCCAGCCTCCAGCCCAGACCACTCAAGCTCAGGGTGAAAAAGTTTATCTGATTAGTTACTAACCAGGGTTTTTGGGGGGTCCCCAACAGTTGCCTCTTTGTCCAGCTGATGAGGTCCATCTCCCATGGATCCATCTCCATCTTGCACCCAGGGCACCGCATAGCCCAACCGTATCAGCTCCTCACCGACATCAATGCTCTGGAAGAGTGGAAACAGGCTTAACCCTTCAGTAATAATAAGAGATCAGTTCCCCTGGTGCTGTCTGAGCAACCAGAAGTGACATAATGGTACTTCCTATTTTGATTTTTTGCTCGAAAACAGCTGTGTTATTTCCCCCCCTAAAGTCTGGGGGGGCTGTCAGGGGCAAATTTACCTAAATTGCTACATTTGAGCCATTTTTCAACCTCACTCCCCCCTTTTTTGAGATTTTGGGGTTCTGCAAAAAAAAGGGGAGATGGTATTGCACACAGTTTACCAAGCCACATTCCGCCCCCCTTTTTTTGAGGTTGTTGGTCTTTTTATTTTCATCCTGCATTTTGCCTGGTTCAAGACTCAAAACGGCTCACACAACAAGAATACCTAAAAAATCACCTTGTACAGAAGTTAAAAGATTTAATCAAACCATACAGTTAACTGGTCTATGGAACTCGCTTGTTTTCTTCATCCTGACTCCTTTTTCCTTGGGAGTAACAGCCACTTTGCATGGTGTGGGAATGTGGAATTGCAGACATGGCATAACAGTTAAGTTTGCAGACTAGCACGATTTCGGCATGCCTCATAAGGTGTTATGCTGCGGTGGAAGGGGCAAATTAAGAATTACACCTGGCCCCATCTATTTTGTTTTAGCCCTACTTTACATCCATGAACTGCCAACGATTCCCAAGTTGGAATCTTGCAAAAACATCCCCGTACAGATCTGCCTGTGGGTGGCTAAACTGTTTCAGACTGCAGTCAAGGGCTCAAAGAAATACCATTGTGTTCTTTTTCAGTGTTCGGAGAACAAAATTCTGCCAAATCCAAATTGTAATCCATACCAGGAAAGTTGGGATTAGAGGCATATAAGAAACAAAGAAATGGCAAGCAGTCCAAGAAAGCCTCAAAATGAACATGCCTCCCTACCTGTTCGCCACTGGTGTTGTACAACTGGATGTGTGGCCAGGTGCTACTCCCAGAAGGCACGTAGCTGGAGATCTTTGCCACCACAGGCGTCCACTGGGCACAGTGGGTGAGACGGTCAAACTCATTGACTGCTGCTTCTTCCCATTGGCCTCCTGTTGGATTGTGGAGATGAAAAATGAGCAAGATCAGCAAGCTGCCTGTCATCTCCCGGCTCCCTCCTGTCATTGGCTAAGCTGCCATGATGTAAGAGCAGAAAAGAGCCCACAACTGTCACCTGGGAAAGACCAGTTGTGGGGTATTAAGACTTAACACAGTTCCCTCTGCTGCCACTTTCTCTTCCCCGTACCACACTAGGGCAAACAGCTGCTTGATCCAAGACCAAGCTGTTGAATCGCCATCATGCTAAAAAAACCCTTGGTGGCTCGTAAGCTCTCCTGCTCTGTTGGCTAGGTTGCTGTGACTTCAGAGCATCCAAACATCATAACTGCTAAGGGGGAAGGGCAGGGCAGGTAATGCCAATGATCCGTGCAGCTACTGTGAGGGCTGCTGAAGGTCTTGGGAGGGGAGGGAACAGCTAGCCTGTAAAAGAGGAAAAGGGATGACATGCTTTTCAGCAGAATGGCAGGATTCTGCAACAAAGCAGAGGGTCCAGCTAGGAGCATAGCAAGAGGGATCCGACTAGGAACCAAGAGAAATGGAGTAAAGGCCAGGACTGGAAGGGGGAATCAACACAGACTTTGTGGAGAGCAGGGAAAACAGGAAGTGGACAATGGACCAATATTCCTTTTTATTATTATCATTATCTCTTTCCTTCCCCATTTCAAACCAGGGAAAAAGCATGTGTAGACCAGTGCTGCTCAAAACACCAGTCTTCTGCCAGTGCCAGTCTGTGGGTGGTTTCCAGAAAGTTGTGGCCAATGGGCACAGATACAGCACTGGTCCCTTGGCATGTCAGAAGAAGAAAAAAAGAATTGCCAGTCCTCTACATCAACCACTTTGGGTTCTATGCTGGGAGAAAGGTGGGATATATAAAAATAAATAAAAAAAGTATTATAGAACCAAACCTTCCCACTCAGTAGTTAGGATGTTTGCTTGCTGTGAAGTCACAGCAGCTTAGCCAATATAGGAAGGGAGCTGACAGGCCACCAAGTTGGCCTGGGTGGGATCTGGGACCTGGTTCAGAATCAGACAGCTGGGGAAGCACAGGTTGCCTCAAGGATCTGAGTTTTGCAGCACTTTCCTCCTGTGTGTTATTTGGAACCAAGACAGTCTAGACGTCCCCACAAGTCTCTCCCCACTGAATATGAAGGAGGTCCACACCAAAACAAACCCCAGGCTTATTTCATGGCCTGCTCTGCAAGGGGAACAATATTTTCAAGGTCCCCTGGTTCCTGCACAACTCACCAACTGGAGCAATGTTGGCAAGGCTGCACTCGATGGCTTGGAAGGGGAGGCTTAAGAAGTCACTTCTGGAAGAGAAGAGAGAAAGGGAAGTGGGGTTAGACTCAAGCACCACTGCTGACTGCAGCCCATAACCCCTGCCAACCTTAAAAACCCACACAGCCACATCACATCCTCTTCTCCTGCAAGTGTTTCACAATGGTTTCTACGGGGTTAAACTGTAAAGAACTGAGTCCAACTGTCAAAGAAAATGATACTCCATACGATAGCTAGATCTCACAGTGGCAGTAGCCACATATGTCCCCATCCCCCAGGGCCATTTCTGTCACCTCCATCTTTGCTGCCACCCAAATCCCACAATTTCTCCTGGGATTCCTGGCACGCATCTGATGAAAGCTTTAGCCACACAGGTCAGACTAGGCAAAGGCTCTATTTCCTTAGAAGTGATAGCAATCAATAAGTGGTTTACTATGCGTGGGCTTTAGATTACTAGAGTTAGGAATGCAGTTAACAATGGATAGTATATCAGAGGGAAAAGGTCTGGGATCTCAGCCTAGTGAAGATGGATCAGAGACTGCGTGGGCTTTAGATTACTAGAGTTAGGAATGCAGTTAACAATGGATAGTATATCAGAGGGAAAAGGTCTGGGATCTCAGCCTAGTGAAGATGGATCAGAGACTGCGGGGGGGGGGGAGTGAGAATGGCTCACAAACGCATGTACAATGCTTAGCAAGATATTCAGAGAAACCAAAATACAGATGACAGATGTGGAAATGTTGGAGGGGGAATCAAAGCACATAAAGTTAGTGCCCTGGGAACAAGCTGGAAGTTTAGGAGAGGTGTAAACCTGTGGAATCTAGCAACAGGCATCCTGCATGAGTGAAAGTGGGCACACCTATATAACCCAATGTGTGTTGTAAATTATTTACTCTAGCAACCCCTGCAACTCAGCATCCTGTGCCTCATTAAATGCAATGAAAAATACTTGTGTATTTGCTTGAAACAGAGAAGTGGAAAACAACAATAGCCATATTAGTCTGTTCTGGTAAAAAAGATAGAAAAGAATTCTATAGCACTTTTGAGACTATCTGAGAAAAAGACATTTCTAGTACATGCTTTCATGGGAATGGACTGGAGTCCACAAAAGCTTAGGCTTCAGCAGTGCTGGAAAACGTGAACCCACCCTGTTTTCCAGAAAAAAAAAAATCTTAGGTTTAAGCAAAGGAAATGCTCATGGCAAATTTGCACTAGCAGGGGGCCAAAGTGGGCAACCTGAGTTGCTGTCCGCCTCTGACTGCAGTATCTCACCTTAACGGCCGCAACTTCTCCAAGGGCTCTTCTGCGTTGTCTCCAAAATCCACATAATAAAGATCCAGGTTTCCGTTATCCAGAACGCCCAGAACTTTGGCTCTGTACCAGTGGGAATCGTAGGGGTATCGGGCAGCCACGATATCTCCCACATGCACATTGGGGAATTCAGACTAAGGAAAGGGACAGAAATGCACATGTATGGAGGGGAGAGAAGCATGAGGTGTATCACATGCTAAGGAAGTAGAGGAGCAGGACAAGGAATTAGGGTGCCAGTCGACCAGGGGTTCACACATACCCTGGCCTTCCTCCTGCACAGCAACTCACCGGGCAGCTGTAACCTTCATAGTATTGAGTCATTTCACAGATCAGCTTGTCCAGCTGGAGGGCACGTGAGCCAATGATCTGGATCCAGAAGTGGTTGGGGTTTGCGCAGGCTGAGACGTAAACTTCCAAGTACTCATTCGCGTGGAAGCTGAAATCAGGGCTGGGGACTGAAGATACAGGCAGCCAGATCAAAGCAGTGACATACCCCAAGATGGAGCACTAAAATGACAGTTATCCATCATGGCTGCAGAACAAGGGCACACGGCACATCAAGAGTATGTATTTAGTTTAAGAAGCACTGGAAAAGGGTTATGTTATTTTTGTCATGTACTGAAGGCAAACAAGATACGGTCGGGTTTGACTGAAAATTGAATTTAGAACACTTTTATAGTAGAACTATAGTTCCTTGTTTACTTTCTTTTACTTATTGTATATATTTGAAAATAGATTGATAATATTGAATCTAAACTATTTTGAGTAAATACAATTAAAAAAGGATGATAAATCTGAGGCAGTAAAACCTTCAGAATTTAACAACCAGATCCGAGAAGTGGGAAGTTTATAACAGAATATTTGATGTTTAGATATTTTGTATTTGATAGATATTGTAGGGTGTTTCTTTTTTATGTTTGTGCTTTATTAATATTTAGATGTTTAGTAATACATTCTTTCATTTCTTTCTTTTTTTCCTTTTCTTTCTATACCGTTTTATTTTGTATATTTTTTTCTTTGTAGTTTAAATAAAAATTATTATTAAAAATGAGTGTGCATTCAGAAAAAACTGACAGTATTGAGTAGTGTAGTGTAGGGGTTTAAATGATGGACTAGGCCTTTGGGAGAACACAGTTCAAATCCCCACTCAGCTACAGAAGCCCATGGGCCAACCTTAGGCAAGTTACACTCTCTCTGCCTCAGAGAAAGGCACTGGCAAAGCTTCTCTGAACAAATCTCAAGAGCCGGTGTGTTGTAGTGGTTTGAGCGACAGAGCAGGACTCCAGCAGACCAAGATCTGGACCACTGCTCAGCCCTGTAAACTCAAGGTGACCCTGAGCATGTCACATTCTCTCAGCCTCAGAGGAAGGCAACAGCAAATCTCTTCTAAACCAGTATGGCCAAGGAAACATTAGAAGAGGGTTGCCATAAGTATCATGGCTATACCTGGGAACAGGATTCTAGGCCACAAAAGCCCACTGTGTGACCCTGAGCAAGTCACATTCTCTCAACCTCAGAGGAAGTCAATGGCAATAATTATGCCGAACAAATCTTGCCAAGAAAATCCTACGACAGAGTCACCAACACTTGGCATTTCCACATGGTACACAAACTGTGTCGGTCTTATGGTTAAAATGTACAACTGGGTACTGAACACTGAGGTCCACATACTCAAAAAGTAGAACCTCCAAGTTCAGAGGCAGCCTATTTATTTAGGGCATTCTTTATTGCCTCTTGATTCAGTAATGCATCAGAAACAACATACAATAGGTAAAAATCTTTTCAAAATGTTAAGCTCTATTAAAACACTTGAGGTTTTGCATTAAAAATAGCTCTACAAACAGCTTTAAGAACAGCCTGAGCAGACACCCCTAATTCTAAGAGCCAAAGGTCAACCAAAATAGCAGTCTTCACTGCCTGTCAGAAATATGAAAGGGAAGGAGCCAGTCCGACCTCTCTTGGGAACCATTTCCACAGCTGAGGTGCTCTGCCAACGAGGGGAGATGATCTTTCAGATATTCTGGTACCAAGATGCATATGGCCTCACAGGCCAAGACCAGCACCCTGAACTGGGCTTGGAAGCAAACAGGAAACCAGTGCTGTTCTTAAAGGACTGGTTCATGTGGCTTTTAAATCTCTACGGTCTACTTCTCAATAGGATTGCTGTGCAATATCACCTGGGAGAAGGATCTCCTCCTGCTTACCCTCAAATGCAGAACTAGGACAAGAGGCGGTCGACAGGGGGTCCTCAGGGGATCCGTCTTCACTCCTCAGCTCCTGTATTTCATCCAGCGGATATTCAGGGATTCCATCTCCAGTCCCTTCCTGAGACTGTGGGTTTGACAGCCAACTAGACAGTTTTCTGTCCAGGTCAGGCAACCTGCCTTGCTCCCCGGCGGCTCCTTCCTTCCTCTTGCCCAGAGACTGCTTGTGTCGGGACCGCGACAACACCGACTGAGACAGCTTCTTGCGGAAAGTCTCATCCTCTGAAACCTTCTCCATGATCAGGTACTGGGGGAAGGGAAGGGGAAAGTTCCATGATGGGTTAGGCTTGGCAGCTGTTTCAGATAACTACAGCTTGGAAAAGTTAAGTGTTTAGGATGACCACTCCCAGAATCCCCCAACCAAAAAATCACCCAAGCTGCTGCAAAAATGCATCAAGATATGGAAGCTTGGAGCTATTTTTGTCAGCACACAACTCCCCTCTGAATAGGAAAAAAAATGTCCACAAATCATCCAAAATTGAAACCAGAAGCAACTTAACTCTTGGATTGGTAGGAATGTTATCAATACAACCTGAAAACATTCATTCCCACCCAGCAGTGCTGCCCAACCCCATGTTAAAAAGTGGCTTCCAAATATTACTTGGAAGATGTAAAATGGATGAAAAGAACTGTGTCCAGTTCCAGATCACAAGACCCTCTCCCTCAGACTCAAATATCTCTGATGCTGAGCAGAACTGTATGGATGCCATGGTTCCTTTATGTATCCAGGAACTTAATGTTAGAACAGGACTGGGGAGCCTTTGGTTTTCCAGATGCTTTGGACTCCGCTCCCACAATCCTGTGGGACTTGCTGTGCCAGCTGGAGGGAGTTAAGGTCCAACACATGGAAAGCCAAAGGTTTCCTCACTTCAGGAGACCATAATTGGTACTTTGAACTGGTCCCTGGAAACGAACAGGAAGCCAATGCAGTTGTTTCAGCAAGGAAGTTTCCACAGCTGGCAGGATCAGAACCAGGACTTCCTCCTGCCATCTATGCTAGCCAAGGCCACCAGCCATAGAAATACTTCACCTTGGCTGCTTGCACCTCCTTGTGAGTCCCAGAGATAGTGATGATGCGAGTGAGCACCAGGGCCTCTCTGCCTTCCTGTGGGGAGTCCTTTCCTTCGCAGTTCACTTGGGCCCCGGTGCTCTTGCAGATGGCACGCACTGTCTCCCCGCCCCTGCCTGTGGGGAAACATAGGCACAGCGGTGAGGGTGACCAGAAGACCCGCTTCTGTGGCAGTCAGTAACAGATCTAGGGAACAATACAAAGAGCAAGCTCTTTCAGGCCCTGCTTCCTCACACTGCACACTCACAAATCCCCTCTAAAAGATCACGCTGGAGAAGCATTTACAGTTGTGGTCCCACATGAGCCACCAAGACAGTGAACTGACAGTTGATTGAAGACTGTGACTCCAATCTCCAGAGGCCAGTGGTTCTGTCGCCCAAAGGATTTGGTAACTACAGTCCCTTAGAGATACCTTGGTGGGATGAAGTTTTGGGGCTGTGTTTATCGAGGTGCCACAGCAGCCTGGAAGCAGGTTGCCAGGCAACCAGAACAGCCCCTCAGGAGAGAACCCTCCCAGCAGTGTGGGCAATGGGTTTGTGGTTGAGAGAAAAAGTTACATAAAGCCAAGTACCTCTGGGTATTTGGATTCCATCAGTGAGAGCCCAGCAAGGAGCTAGGGAGCGGAGCCTCTCATTCAGCTAGCTGTTTTGGGAGGCTTAGTTCTCAGTGTAAGCCTAGTGAGAGGCAGAAGAATAACTGAACCCCCAGGAGGATTTGATCAGAGTGGGACCAAGACTGGGGGGGTTAAGCCGTTGGTGGGAGTTTAGCTCAAGTGCTGTTATAGGATAACTGTGCCTTTTACAGAAGTCTAAAGATATAAACTCTTTCTGAGTAGGGAGTTATCTGCTGTATTGTCTATAAAGTACACTAAGGAAATGTACCAACCCTGACCTGCATATAAAGTCTACTTTATCCTTATCTTAATGTTACAATTTATCTTCGTAAACACTGGCTCAGCTTGAGTATATAAAGTATATATACAGTATATAAAGTAACGCAGAAAAACACACTACCATAAAATTATTAAGCAGTTCTAAACCCTGAAAACCCTCACCCTTTTACACAAAGGTGGCACTACAAGGGGGAAGGCAGAGCTGTGAATTGCCACACCACTGTGATCTAGTTAATTCATTTCACATGGGTGACTATTATTAGTTTTTGATAAAAACTTGGCTGAAACATGCTAAACTGCACACCTTTTTGGTGGTGTAGGACCCTGTCTTTATTCTTTCCATGTTGTTTCTGCCTCTGGTACCAAATCCTCTGTTAAAGTAGTAATGTGCAGGAACCATATCTGAGACCATATCTGTAATAATACAAACTCCCTGTAGCCCAGATATATCTTCCACCCTGCTGGTTCCCATGGCAGTCACCCAACGGACAAGTGTAGGAGTCTCCAGGGAGGACAAAGCAGGTACACAGAGGAAATGCCACAGAAGAATTACCAATGATGCGCCCGACAGCACGGTGGGGCACCTCGAGCTTCTCTGTCACAGGCAAACTCTCCACTAAAATCTGGTGGATGGCAGCTTTCGCCATGCAGACTTGAATGGGAGACCCACAGATGCGGATCACCCGCTCCTCATTGGAATCCTCCAAGTCAATGTCAATGCGGGCTTGGGTGTTCCTCTTCAGCTGAAAAAGAAACAGAATGGACACCTTAACTGTGGTGCTGGGCCACCAAAGATGGTGCCGGGCCACCAAAGATGGTACCAAGCAGACTGTGACGGCTGCCCAGTCCAACTCTTGACAGCCTTTCTAACAGGTCTGCTTGCATGTCGAGTTAAAACTTCCAATTCAAAAGTCGCTGTGTTTGTAGCAGAGACCCTCTTGTACCCAGATTCCAGGTCTTGGAAATGTTTTGTTTGTGAGACAGCTCCCAGAACTCCCCACCAGCAAGGCCTATCACCAAGCTGCTTGGGCAATTCTGGGAACTGTAGCTCTAAAAACAACTTATCTAAGGCCTTCCACATTCTGCTGCAGGACAAAATAAAACAAAAACAAGCCCCAGATGCATGCCTCCATAATTTCGACAATCATAATATACTAACCCATTTTGTGCCTACTCTGGTAAAGAATATTCCATTCCTTTTTTACAGCAAGCTTTTCTTCTTTACCCACAGAACCATACTAGCTAATCAACATTTTAGATAAGCCAGTCGTTAGGTCTGGTAATGCCCAAGGAAGACTACCTATCCACTACACATTTTAGTCTAGGTTTACTCTCACAGCTGCTAAGATGTGGGGGCTTGTGGGGCCAGGGAAGAGGCTGCTCCACCTCCTCTATCTGCAAGCTGCCCGTGCTTCTGAGACAGGGAACCTAGGGAATTCTAGTGAGACACTGTCAACACTTTCCAGAATTCTTTATGGAAGGCCACAGCAAAACCCTGAAGTCCCTCAGAATGAGAAAAAGCCCAAGTCTCCATCCATTCACTGCAATGAGAATATCCCAGAATACAGTGCCCCACATTAATTCACTATTGCTTTACAGATCTGCAGCCTCAAGCATTAAAATATGTTAACCTGGCACATGACAGAAAGGGGAAAGAATATTTAACTCAAAAGGTGAAAAAAAGAGAAAGAGGCTTATAGAGTACTAGGAAACCCTCATGAGAAGAATTCTCCTTAAGCTCACTTCTCTTTCTTTCTTCCCAGTTCTCAAACAGACTCAAGAAGTACTCCTGTCCATCCCAACAAAGATTCACCTATTTCTTGGCCTCAAATGTGGCCAGTAGCTGGCAGGAGGTAGTGGAGCCAGAAACATTGCAGGTTGTGTTCCAACCACTGGTGCACAATGATGTCTGCACTGTCGAGCGCTATAGCTTCTACAATCCTTGTGTGCCTTCCTCCACCCAGCTCTCGGCAACTGTGCATCCAATAGGACAAGAAAAAGGGAGTGGTAGTGGGGAGACCTTTTCTTCCTGTGAAAACTGTTCAAAAACTCCAATTTTTGAATATGCCCCCACACTGAGAAGAAAACTGATTCAGTTGTTTGCTCTCCTCTGCAGGAATGAATCATTCAAAACAACACAGCCTTAGCCACTGAACAGCAAAGGAACAGGGTTCCAATATCCACCAACGTTTTGCAATTGGGACTGTCATTCATGCTGTTCAAAACTGTATCCTCCAACAGTGGCAGATTCTCTTGAAGTAGAAGGCAGCTGCACAGAGAAATATGACTCTTTATGATTAAAGGACCTGCCAGTGAAGTAGTGGCACTCTGGTTTGATGAGTTAAGATTTCAATTCCACTGTCCCAGATTTTTCCCTAGAGAATTTTGGAACGGTATTAACATCTAGAGAAAAAAATATTTAGGGTGTAATCCTAATGCCCACTTAACTGGAAAAAGTCCAAACTGAACTCAGTGGGTGTACTTCCGGACAGATCAGCACAGCGCTGGAGTTTAAAGCATGGGGTAGGCACGGTACAGCCTGGTAGACGCTGTCTGATCCACCTCCCTAGGTGACACAGCCATTTGTGCAGGATACTGGGAGCTGCAACCCAATAGCGGGTTTTCAGCGACTGGTTTAAATCAACATGGTACAAACAGCACCTAAAAGCAGCACAGAATAAATCTGACAGTAAAAATATGCAAAGACTGAAGAAACATAAAGACTGAAAGCTGATATGAGGGAAAAATCTCCCTACAAAAAACATTACCCAGGTGGACCTCACTCAGCATCTCAAAAGAATGCTGGATCTTACTATTTTATTTATATCCCACCTTTCTCCTGACAAAGGATCCATTATAGGAAAAATTATAATTAAGAAAAATGTTAATACAAAATTTAAAAAGAGAATTAAACCTGCCTCTTATTTAAAACACACAAGTTAAAAACACAAAATAAAAGCAACTTAAAGAGCACATATAAAAAATAAACTAGAAACACAACCATTCAAAGTTTCATCTGCTGAAACAGATTAAAAACCAAGGGCCTGCCAAAATAAAAAAGACTTTGCCTGCTGGCAGAAAGACAGCGGAGAGGGTGCCAAGTGGACCTCCCATAGAAGTGAGGTCCACAATTTGGGAAAAGCCACCACAAAAACTCTCTCCCCATTCCTCATCAGATGTTGTATTAAGAACCCTGTGAAAAATGTACAGGTAGGCAGAAATCAAAATATACGGCACCCAGTCCTGAACAACCAAAATTTAAAATGTCTTTCTTCTGTTCCTCTCCTTGGTGCATTGCATTAGGGTCAGAAGTCCTTACAGAACTTTTAAATGTTCCCTTAACCACCTGTAACAAGCTGCCTGGAGGCCCAAGACATGTTGGGGTTTTTGGTTAAGAACTTGCCTGCTTGATCTGGGCTCCCTGGCGCCCGATGACGAGCTTCACGGCCTCCTTTGGTACCCTCATCTCCACTTTAATCTCCTCTTCTCCCACATAGGTTGGCCACTCTTCTGCAGACACCAACCAGAGAAACAAACACAGAGAGGTTTAAAGTGAGGACTTAAGCCCTCCCTGTCTGGGGCTAGCGCTGGAAAAGAAAGCAGGGCTTCTGCTTTCTCCCACTTGCTACCAATGGTTGCAAGCCCCAGCCCCTACAAGAAGACTAGGTTCCCCCTTTTTAAGAGTTTTTGATTTTGAAGCATTTTTAGTTTCCAGATAACTAATGTAATCATATTTTTTTACCCCAAATGGGAAGCATTTTTATCATTGCCTTTTAGGCCCAGGAGAGGCTCACAAGGTCCCCTAGAGAACATTGGGAGCATTTAAAAAAAACTGCAATTTTTTTTTACCCCAAAAGTGGGGGGGCTCCACACCTCCTAATGGACTTTTTGGAGCAACAACTTCTTAAAAAACCTTCGGGGGGGGCACACAGAAACAGCCCTGTGGGCCACACTTTGCCCATCCCTGCTGTAAGGGACAGAAAACACCCCCACTTCCAGCAAGGAGTGTCAAAGCACAAAGGAAAAGCAGGAGTTCGGGGGCAGGAAGGGTGCAAAGCGAGGACAGAAGTACTCCCTTCCACAAATGCTTTCAGAGCCCCTGGGAAACTTAATGCATTGTTGCATTTCTGGTTGAGAATCCTTATGCTTGCCTCTGAAAAAGTCCTCAGTGAATGCAGTAGGACTCGATTCCAAGTCAACCTGCCTGGGATCAGGGCCACTGCTGCCGAAGCCCCCTATCCTAGAGCACCACTCCACTTCCCTGAGGCTCCAGCGCCTGCGACCTCACAATCCAACCTCATCTTTTTCCTCAGGCATTCTCCTCAGAGCTGTTATTTCATCTTTCTCTCTCTCTCATATTACACACACTCCAATATTGGCAAGTGACAGGCCACAGCACACAGAGGAAATGACAGAACTCCGAGGAGACTGCTTAAGTACAAAGATGACACTTTGGCTGCCTGCCAGAACCAAGGAGCACGGTGAGGGGACCACAGCAGACAGGAGACATAAAATATTCCACGAACCCCGCTTTGACTCCAGGCGGCTGAGCAAATGGCCGACCAGATCAGCCACACCCACCTTGGCTCTCCCGGTAGCGACGGTAAAGGATGTAGAGGATCACACCGCCAGCCGGGATCCCGAGAGCTAGGGCCACCTTCTGCAGGGTGGTCAGACTGTTCCAGGAGCTCCGTTCGCCCGCCACGGTCCCCATGACAGCCGAGGAGGGGGCACTAAGTGGAGATGGGAAAAACTTCCTTAGTAGCAGCTCTCCGCTGGAGAGGGAGACCAAATACAGCATCCCAGCAGGCCACTGACAGGGTCCCTCAGTCCTCAGCAGCAGGCAAGGGCAAAGCTTCGTTCTCAGACAGAACCGGCTGCCCACAAAAGGACTCTCTGCTCCTGAGCACTACGGGCAGACCGGTCGGCAGCCAACTCCACCGCCCTGTGCAATGGTTCCTCCTCCACCTCTCCTTCCTCTCACCAGGAGAAGGAATCAGGGCAGGATGCCAGGCTCAGCATTTCAAAGAAGAATCGAGCCAAACAGGGAGGAGAAAAATCAATTTTGTCTTGGTAGTTGGCTTTACAGCATTAAGTCACAAGGAAAGCCCTGCCAGGACAGATGGGAAGAGTCCTATGACCTGGCATCAGAGCTTTGAAAAGTTACTTTTTTGGGACCACAATTTCCCAAAACCTCCACCCCAACCAGCCTCCCTATTTTGCATGTCCCTGGTGTCTCAGTACATGGAGAATGTGTTCATAACTAGAAACAAAAAGCAGCAATCTGCGGGCTCAGACCACAGCTATGTCTAGGCCAGCCATTTCTCTCAATGGCCGGCTAGTTGCCTCAGGGAAGCCCACAAGCAGCACAAGGGGGAAGTAGTCCCCTGGCTTTGTTGCCCAGGAACTAGTATTCAAAATAAGTAAGTCACTCATGACAAATGTTTGGTCGCACTAAACATTGATGGATCCAGGAATTAGTCAAATATCTTAACACCATCAAAACGAATGGTTGTCACCAAACTAAGTAGAAGTAGAAGACTTCTAAGTAGAAGTCAGTTCCTCCTGCACCATGTGAAACGTGATGGTCCCAATCTGTCTCCCATCAACAGAGTTGTGACCAACAAGTTCTGGCAAGAATAAGAGAAAAATTGCTGGTGCCAGAAATGACCTGACATCAAACTCTTGTGGACTCTTGCTTTGGGTTCTATTACCTATTCCCCTATACCAGGGCTGAGGAACCGTCCAGATTTTCTAGAGTACAACCCCAATACTTCCCTTCCATGCTGGCTGGGGCTTTGGGGAGTTGAAGTCCAAAATATTTGGAGGCCAAAAATTCTCCTCATCTGCTCTACTGCTCTCAATAATGTGGCAACTCCCACATTATTATAATTCTACTATACTGGTCTGTTGCCTGGCTCCAGCTGTTCCATTAGGCTGCAGTAGAGGGAAATGAGGTTGGCTTAGCTCCTAGAACCTAAGAGGAGACTTAATGGAGAGGACTAAGCATCTATTAAGACAACACCCCATCTTCAACACACTGGCTGGCCAAAAGCACCCGAAAAGTTCATATGAAGGCAACGGGCTTTCTTTGCTCTAAACTCCGAGGGTTCTAATATACAGATAGCATGCTTTTGAACACAACTCAACATAATTCATGCTCTCTATCTTCTGTTAGCCAGACCAATCTATACCTGTCTACTCAGAAATAAGCCCCATCTCACTGAACAGGATTTGCTTCAGGTTGGTGCCTATAGGAGCTTTCCCCAGTCTGATGCCTATTTGGTATTTTTGACTATTATTACCATTATCCTGCAGCTAGCGGGAAGTGCAGCCTTAAAAGACTGATATCCCATGTGCCAGACACACATCCCCCAGGTTACTGTTTGTCATGACTTTCTGCTATTTTTACTGTGAGATCCATCACTGTAGATTGTCTAAACCAGTGACTCTCATGCTGATTTAACCAGCAATTACTCCCCACCATCCAATGAGCCACGGACCAGTACCTTACTTTTGGCCATTGCCTCCAACTGCTCGTTTCCTGGAAAGTTGCTAGCAATCACCACTTTGAGCAGCACTGGTCTGAACTACTTGCTGCTTTCATCTTTCCTACCAGCAAATAACTTCCAGTAACTTCTCCACCCGAAACACTCCAACATGTTTATTTGAAATACTGTCTGCCTTCAACTTGGTTCTATCCAAATGTACTGGATACCTTTAGGCAAAACAAAGCTGGTTACTTTGTCAACATGCTTTTTTTGTGTGCCTTCAAGTAACTTCCAACTGATGGAAACCCTAAGGCAAACCTATCACAGGTTTTTCTAGGGCTGAGACTGTGTGATGAACCCAAGGTCACCCAGTGGGTTTCCATGGCCTAGTGGGGCATCGAACCCTGATCTCCAGGGTTGCAGGCCAACTCTCAAACAACTATACCACCCTCAAGGCACAGACAGGCAACCTAGTGGTCTGCCGATATCCTGGACTACAGCTCCCACCATCTTTCAGCCATGTCCATTGAGGCTTATGAGAACCATACTCCAAAGTAGAGAGTGCCAGGTTGCTTACATCTGCCTAGGAGTTCTCCTCCAGCCTTACATCCTATGGCTTCTCCTCTCACACCCTGGACCTTCCCAAATGCTGCTCCATTACACTAGTCATCTACTCCCTACTTTGGGGGTGGGAACTCTGCCATCCTCCAGCAACTGCTGGACTACAGCCCCCAGCATTCCTCACCCCTGGCTATGTTGGCTAGGGCTAATAGGAATGGCAGTCCAACATCATCTGTGGAACCAGAACTGGCCCATTCCTGATCTATTCATGCTGTTCGCACCCTCCAATTTAATGTAGGGAAGGCTCTACCCCCATTTCTTCTTCCTCTGATTTAAGAGCTTAGTGTATTTCTCAAAACCCTGCTTTCTTTCTCTCAATCTGACAGGCCACTCCATCATTCCCATTTTCACCTTGTCCACACAACCAGCTTTTAACAGAGCGACCACTGTGTAAACAGCATCTATAGGAAAACCCTGATTGGGTATCTTTTTGGAAACCAGGCTCTGTCTCTTGGGCTGAGGATCAAGTCAAGAGGGCTAGAATTCAGAACTGCTTGGCCACGGCCACCTGAGTCTTCGCATGGCTAGTCTAACTGCAACTCCCAGCAGTCTGAACCAGCATCACCAATGATGGCAGTTGCTTGAAGCTGGCAGGTGGAAGGTTCCAAGATGCCCACCCTTGGGGCTGGCAACCAGGATTGAAAAAGCCACAGCAAACCACACGTCTTGGGGATCGCCATGTCCCGACTTCCATTTTTATTTCCACTCCCCTTCCCCTATGGTTTTTCCCAGGCCATTTCCACACTAAGGTGTTCTACTGCTATTATTCCACTTCCAACATCCTTTGAGGCCCCGCCCTAAACTGCAAACCCCAGGATTTCCCCAGAAAGTGGAATAATAGCACTATAACGGTCTAGTGCAGAAATGACCCCCGTCTCCATTTATAATCCCTGCAACCCACCTCGAACTCTCTCTGGTTACTCTGATTTCCCTCCACAGCTGAGTTAGGTATAACTTTTAGGAACGTTTTAATTAAGAAAAAAACTGAATTTCTCTATGCATCCCCTCTAATCTCCCTCCCCTCCCCTTTCCATACCTGCCCCTTTTCCCAGACTCCTCCTGCCCCCTTCCAGACGCCAGTTTTCTTTCTGGTCCGACCATAACCCCCCCCCACCATTATTTCTCGCCTTAACTCCCTATCGCCCCTTTTCTTGGTTTTCCCCCTCACTGAGCTGCCTCCTCCTTCACTCAAACCAAGTCATCCCTTCTTGGACACGCGTTCACACGAGCATCATCAGCACACCCGTGTTTCCCCTGCATTCTGGCCTCGTTCGGACACCTGTTCTCCCCTGGGTCGTCCTAAACCCCGCCCTCGGCTCCTCCCACTAATTCAGCCTCCCCGTTTCAGCCCCCGTCTATATTCCCACCCCAGCAGCCCTTTCCCCGCATTGCGATACCTCCGCACGACCCACCGCCGTTCCCATATAACCGTGGGAGTGCGCGACCTCGCCCTTATATAGAGCAATAGCATCCCTCGCCGCCCAATCGCAGAGCCCTTTCTCGCTCCGTCTGAGCCTCGCCCAATCGCCTGCCGCCACTGCGTTTGTAAATCCCGCCCCACACGACCCGCCCCCGTATTTCAGCCAATCAGCAGCGCAGCGCCGGGTTTCTGAAGCCGCGAGAGGGCTTGCTGAAGGGGAGCGGAACAGCCAATGAGGGAGGAAGGCGCGTGAAGGTGAGCGCGTGGGTGAGGCTGAGGAAGGGACGGAGGGATTGCTGTCAGGATGCTATTTAAAAAGCCCAACCAATCAGCTAGCAATGGTCTGGGCAGCATCCAATCAGGAGCGGCCTGCGGGGAGAGGGCGGGAGGCGAAGCTCTAACGGTCGAGGCACGAGGCGTTGTTAGAAGTCAAAACAGTGCAGTGAGGGGAGGCGTTTGGTAGGGGAGGTTTCGTGCTGCTGCGGTTACCTCTAATATTCTGTATAGAAATGAGGAGTGCGAGGGGGGTTAAGGATGAGTCATCCCCCCCCAAAATGAAATAAAATCCATAATAAAATGTATCCCTATTCACAGAAACCGTGGCTGAACCGCCTCACCAACAACCAGCACACTTGTATTTCCTCTCAGGCAAAATGGCTGACAGGCTGCTAATGCCTTCTTCCTTTTTTGAGGGGCAGAAGAAAGGCTTACACACCCAAAGCAGCCTGAGGGGTGACTGGCATCCTTTCTGCCCCACACCCTCACAGTGCTATGATTCCACTTTCAACCTCCTGTGGAATCCTGGGGTTTGCAGTTTAGGGAGGGGCATTGAGGGGGCCTCCAGAAACTACAAAGCCCAGAATTCCAGAGGAGGTTGAAAGTGAAATAATAGCACTTTAACAGTATAGTGGGGAAATTGACCCATATGAATGAATAGAGCAAAACCAATACTTCCTCAGTTGCTTTTTAAGATAACCTATTCAGCCCCCATCTTCCATTTTTATTCTGACAACAACCCTGTTGGGTAGGTTGGATGGAGATGGAGCCACTGGCTGGCCCCAAATAGCCAAAGTATGTCCATGGCTGAGGGAGGATTTGTACCAGGATCATCCCAGACGGAGGGCCTTTCTGCACTGCACTGTTCTGGTGCTATGATTCCGCTTTCAACCTCCTGTGGAATCCTGGGGTTTGCAGTTTAGGGAGGGGCATTGAGGGGGCCTCCAGAAACTACAAAGCCCAGAATTCCAGAGGAGGTTGAAAGTGAAATAATAGCACTTTAACAGTGTAGTGCGGACATTGACGCACATGAATGAACAGAGGAAAACCAATGCTTCCTCAGTTGCTTTTTAAGATAACCTATTCAGCCCCCATCTTCCATTTTTATTCTGACAACAACCCTGTTGGGTAGGTTGGATGGAGATGGAGCCACTGGCTGGCCCCAAATAGCCAAAGTATGTCCATGGCTGAGGGAGGATTTGTACCAGGATCATCCCAGACGGAGGGCCTTTCTGCACTACACTATCCTGGTGCTATGATTCCGCTTTCAACCTCCTGTGGAATTCTGGGGTTTGTAGTTTCCTGTTGCCCAAGAGCTCTCTGGCTGAGAATCCCAAATGCCCCTCCCTAAACTGCAAACCCCAAGATTCCATAGGAGGTTGAAAGTGGAACAATAGCACTATAACGGTGTAGTGCGGAAATGGCTATAGAGCTTGAAGAGACCCCAGGGGCCCTCGAGTCCAACCCCTTTCTGCCATGCAGGAACACACACTCAAAGCCCCCCCCCAGCAAATGGCCGTCGGGCCTCTGTTTAGAAACCTCCAAAGAAGGAGCCTCCACCGCTGTCTCAGGCAGTGTATTCCACGGTTGAACTGCTCTGACCATCAGGAAGATCTTCCTGACATTTAGATGAAATCTCTTTTCCTATGGTTTGAAGCCATTGCTCCGTGTCCTAGTCGCTGGAGCAGCAGAAAACAAGCTTGCTCCATCTTCAACACAGCATTCCTTCAAATACTGAAACACGGCTATCATGTTACGTCTTAGCCTTCTTTTCGGCAGGCTAACCATACCCAGCTGCCTAAGCTGGTCCTCATAGTGCATGGTTTTCAGATCCTTCACTATTTTGGTGGCCCTCCTCTGGACACATTCCAGCTCGTCCTTCTTGAATTGTGGTACCCAGAACTGGACACAGGATTCCAGGTGAGGTCTAACCAAAGCAGAATAGAGTGATATTATTACATCCCTTGATCTCAACACTATGCTCCTGTTGATGCAACCCAGAATTGCATTGGCTTTTTTAGCTGCCGCATCACACTGCTGACTCATAATCAGGACTGTCCCTGCCAAATCAGTTGCGTTTGCCCACCTCTGCCCTGAATAAAAGATTAATGTATCATCCCGGATATAGAGAAAGAAGCTGGTAATTATGCTTACTCAAAATTTTTCCCCACACATCTCCAGAACAGGACTATAGCTATCCTTGCATTAAGAGTGGTATTAGAAGCCCTTAGTGCAGCGGTTCTCAACCTGTGGGTCATGACCCCTTTGGGGGTCAAACGACCCTTTCACAGGGGTCGCCTAAGACCATCGGAACATACGTATTTCCAATGGTCTTAGGCTCCATTCCCTCCTTGGTGGTGGTGCGCAAGCGCGAGCCACGCGCTCCCGTGCTCCTGCCCCCTTGGAGGTAGTGCGTGTGGCCACAGCGTCGCCACAGCAGGAGTGGTGGTGCGGAAGCGCGAGCCACGTGCTTGTGTCCTCCTGCCCCCTGTTCAGAAGGGACTGAAATTGCTCCCCTTCTCTGTTACTGGGGGAGCGGCGGCAGCACTGGGGTCAGGCCCCCCTACTCACCATGGTCCCTGCTCCACTCGCCACGGAGGGGGGCGCTGAGGAAGGGCCAGGGGGCGCAAGGCGGCGCTTTTCCAGGGGGCGAGCTGTGCCCGGCGCAAAAGACAAAGGCGCTGGGATTCCTCCTGCCCCCGGCCAGGGTCAACACTCTGGAAACTTTTCCCACACTGCCCCCCCAGTGGAAACGAGAGCGAAGCAGAAGCAGAGCCCGGGGGGGCTCTCAGAGTTTTTTCCTGGGGGAGACATGCGACTCCTCTTTCCCTCCCTGCCCGACCCCCATTCCTGGCCGGCGAGGCGGCCTTTGCCGGGGGGGGGGAGGCATTGTAAATAATAAATAAATAATTTTATGGTTGGGGGTCACCACAACATGAGGAACTGTATTAAAGGGTCGCAGCATTAGGAAGGTTGAGAACCACTGCCTTAGTGGGTTGGAAAACTTCCTTTTTCTTTTTGGAATGTTGCTCTCCAGAATCCAAGCATGGGCAGTTGAAGGG
Organism: Ctenosaura bakeri; assembly: GCA_948474755.1. Classification (NCBI taxonomy): domain Eukaryota; kingdom Metazoa; phylum Chordata; class Lepidosauria; order Squamata; family Iguanidae; genus Ctenosaura; species Ctenosaura bakeri. Next base: position 136,278 of record CAOLHI010002373.1, on the reverse strand, counting down.
TATGGAAGAGCAGTGCTTCACTCTGGACGCTTATGGGAACATTTCCCAGTGCATCCCTGTGATATTCAGATTTACTGGGATTGCACACAAGTAGTGTGTTAGATCAGTGCTACTCAGAGGGCTGGCCCACGGACCAGGGCTGATTCATTGACCATCAGCTGCTGGTCCCTGGAGAGTTTCAGGAACGAAATAAACTATTGTAGCCAGAGAGTACGAATATGGCACTGTTCCTTGGCACGCTGGAGAAAAAAATTGCTAGTCCCTCACACTAGATAGCACGTCCTTCAATATTTCAGAGGTGAATAATGAGACACACGTGGCTGAGCAATGTCAGAGTGTACCAAGACGGTATTAACGAAGAAAAATATACCAGCCAAGAATCCCTGCAGCAGTTTGCTTTTGCTGGATCCTCCTATGAAGGGCATGAATCCATTCTCTCCCCCACTGAGTTAATGGAATGCAAACTTCTTTTGCACATTGAACTCCGTTTGCAGCCATGGAAGAAAGCTGAGGACAAAGGGAGAGGAGGAGAGAGAAACAGGGACATTCCGAAAGCAGCTGAAAAATGGGACAGCAGAGTATTAACTGGGACTGTCCTTCTTGCCAAACTGGGACAGTTGGAGGCGATGATTTGGCCTGAGAAGCACTGTACTGCTAAACCACGTTGAGCAAACTCCTGACCATAGCTTTCCAAAGTCTTATTTAATCCAGCATTCTTGTTGCAGATTTAAGAACATCAAACCCTGCTCTAACATGCATTGCAACCCAAAGGATTAGAAGCCTTAACCTTTTTTAAATAAAATATAAGCCTCCCCTAAACGTGGAGTTTGACATGTAGTTGCCTATTCCGAACGGCCATTTCGTTACCATATAAAATAGCTTTTGTTTGTGTGTGGCACGATTTTGCCCAGGACGGAGAGGGACAGAAATGGTTTATGGCATAAGTACTACACTTCCTTCCTCAAACTATGATTCCAATTTAGCTTGTGTTATTAAAAAGAAAATGAACAATGCCAGGGCAACATGCACGACAGATGACTTAACCCATAAGAAGCTAAAAGCCACCTTCTTTGGCAAACATTGCATTCTAAAGATTTCCCTCGTCAGATGTCTACCTGTGTATAATCAATGTTTGAATTATGGCAGGGTGTGTGTGGAAGGAAAGAAGTAAATTTCTACCTGGGGGAGCTAACATTTTCCATGTTGGCAGAGAAGGCAATAAAAAGGAAAAACAGAAACGTGGCAAAAAACACAGTATACCCACATGTATGTGGCAAACCATGAACAGTCCGTCCTTCCTTCCTTCCTTCCCTTCTCCTTTAATCCATAAATAATCTTTAGAATGATTATGAGCTAGAAAAGCATCACTTTCTTAAAATAAGGGCTGAAAGCTTCAGCATAAAACCAGGACAGTTGTAGCCAAGCATGATCAGAGCATGGTCAAGATGGTAAAAAGTTGTGAAGGAGAGAGAAGCTCAGGGAGACTGCAGAAGTTTGCTTTTGCCCACTGAGAAGGACAAGAGTCCACTCTTTTCCTTCCTGTTGAATTGAGCAGAAACTACTTTGGCACTTTGAACTCAGTTTGCAGCAATTGAGGTAAGCTGAGGACAAAGGTGGAAAGCAGGAGAAGGTGGAGAGAGAAACCGAGACATTTCAAAGGCAGCTGAGAAAGTGGGAAGGCAGAGGATGAATCCAGACTGTCTCTGTCAAATTGGGATGGTTGGAGGGTGTGCCCAGTTGTAATGCCTGTCCGTGTGTGTGTCAACACAGTGCAACTAAAGAATTGTAAGTGCCATTCTACCATGGGGAAAGACAGCAATTGTGAAGTCATAAATCCAGTCATCAGCTGAGACACAACCATTGTTCAGTGTTCAAGCACTTTTATTTCTCCCCTCCCCATCACACATTAATGCTTTTTCCTCCCTGCTCCATAGATGGTTGTAGAAAGGGAAGGCAAGACTGGCACAGAGCAGCAATTTCAATACACAGCAAAGCAGAATCTAGACAAGGGAGGGGGGAAAAGGGATTGTGAAACAAAACCTTCATGGCTTCATTCTCATAGGGCCTCTAATTATTCCCGAGGCCCACTGGTCCTATTAATTGGCAGCACAGACGCTTATGCATCTCCTCTGTGGCCAGAGCAACATCTTACACCCAGTGGTTTCTGGAGACCGATTCCAAAATCCACTAGGCTTAACTGAACCGCGCTCAAGTGGACTGCAGCTCTTGCTACACTTTCTTCTGTGACCAAGGAATACGACAGTTAAAAAGGGGACAACACTGGTTGCGTGCATCCATTCCTTTGTGGGCCAGTTCACCCTTCGTTGATATGAGCAGGAGAAATTGTGTGGATAAGAAAAGAGGTCTAAAATTGTGGAATGTTACAGTTGAGTCACCCATGCATCTTTCCAATTTCAGTATCATTTAAACACCAACAATATGTGGATGCGTGTTTATGTGTGCAAGCATAATCACCGTCATATCAGAAGGGACACGTGCCATCTTTCTAGTGAAATATTGTGCAAAACAGATCCTGTCTCCCTAAAGCATTTTCCAGAGGTCTTCCTGTAAGCTAATGTAGGCTTTAGAACCAAGGTGGGCAACTACAGGGGACAGATGGGCTAGGGATCTGTATCAGCCCACCTCAAAGAGATCTTGGAGAGCTGCACCCCTGAGAATAATTAAAAAAAAAAATCTCTCCAAGTGTCCTCAAACAACATCCAGAGCAGAGGTGGGCTGCATTCCAAGGGCCATTTTCTGGTCCCTAGGTCTCCCCAGGGTAATTTTTTTTTTTTTTTTTGCTCCTAAATGCTTAAATTTGAGCTCTAGCAGGGGATACAAGGGCATTTCCGCCACATTTGGAGCCTCCCTAGACCCCCCCAGTCAAAATGCCCCCACATGCCCTCATGGGGGCAGAAAGGCCCAAAAGCATGCCTCCATGGCCATTTCCTCACTAGGCTGTTATAGTGCTATTATTCCACTTTCAACATTCATAGGATGTTGACAGTGGAATAATAGCACTCCAACAGTCTAGTGTGGAAATAGCCCATGTCTCTTCAAGGACATTTGTGGGCATTTTTAAAAAAGAATGTATTCATTTGCAAGAATGTGTGGTGGAGGGAGGGATGCGCCCACCCCAAAATCTCTTGTTTCATGTCTCAAGCCTTGAGAGGGATAACAAATTAAAAAAAAGATGACTCCTGAGGGTCACATTTTGCCCATCATAACAGAATCCTGTTCTAAGCAAGCCCCACCACCACCACAAGAAGATAATATTTAAGCTTTTTAAGTTTTATGGGCAAACCAATGGTCCACACACTTACTTAAGAGTAAGATCTAATGACGCCAAGTTTGGGTGGCAAAATTCTGGTGGATTAATCATCTGGAAAAAAGAGTGTGGGAGCAAGCTTTCATCCAGCACTCTCACCACCATGATCGCTACTAAAATAGTGCAGAGAGTCCAAAAAAGTCACTTTTCTGTATTCCGCTTCTTCTGTGTGTCTGTGTTCCATACCTGCCTTGGGATAAAGACTTGTTCCTTACAACAGTGCAATCCTATGCATGCCTATTCAGACATAATGGGCATTGAATTCAATGGGCTTTATTTCCCAAGTAAATGTGCATAAGACTGCAGTTTTATATGTATCTAAGAACCTCAGTCTCACTGCCCTTCAGTTTGTAGTCCTTCAGCTAATGTTCATTTAATGTTAAATTTATCACTTTCTCTCCCCTGAGAAATGTATTATTCCCCTCCAACTCGCTCTTCTTGTCAATAAACCAATTTCTTACGAAAAAAATCCTTAAATGATAAAAGAAAAGAAAAAGGAAGCCTTTTGCCTCAAAGATCTGAAAGAGACAGGAGTGAGAAAAGGAAAAAGATTTTAGAATTTCCAAACTGGGATCTTGGAAGGTCATTTCATCCAATGGCCGCATGAATTCCATAGGTTTTTCTTAGACGAGGAGTCCTCAGAGGTGGTTTTGCGGGTTGCTTCCTCTGAAAGGTAGCCTACAGCATAATATTCCTTGGTGGTCTCCCATCCATGTACAAACCATGGCTGACCCTACTTAGTTTCCAAGATCAGACAAGATCTGGTGCCTTTGGGTACTGAGGCGCTCAAGAAAGGGTTTAACAAGAGCTAACCACTTCCGTGGCCACCCTCCTCTCTTTCCACTTACAGCAGTGCAGAAGCCTTCCTTGGTGGCTAAGGCTGCCCCTTCCCTTCCTTTCCAAGACCACCCGTAATATCCCTGCCCACGCCAACACCCCCACCTGTCCACAATATGGCTGTATCTACATGAGGATGGCCTGCAGTTGCAGAAGCAATAAATGGTAGCGTGATGGAAAACTGGGGACATATTGGTGTTCCTAGCTGGCCCTCCTTTGCATTCATATCCGGCCCGTCTTTGCAGATGAAATCCCCATAGTCTTGTCGATCAGAACAAAGCTTGAAATCTGTCTGGATTTCTAGGAAGCCCACAAGAGTGACACGAGGACAGCGGCCTTCCTCCACTATCGTTCTCTAACAATTCGGCATTTTCTGACAGATGGCACCGCTGCTCCTGGGAAATATGCCCATTCTCATGTCATTTTCATTAATATTTGTGTAGCATATTCGGTCTTCCTGCCAGCCTACCCAGGAACCCACAAAGTTCCTTATTGTCTCCATTCCAACATCTTTAGGGAAAAGTGTTCTATACCACTGAAATGGAGGTTTCGGCTTTCTTGTACAACCCACACAGGTGAGTGGCTCGTGCCCGTTTTGCTACGCATCAAACAAAAAAAATTCCTTTCTTGACTTTTAGCTGGTCATTGTCCAAGCTAACATTCCTCCGCAACTGATTCCTTCCACTTGGTCAACTCCTTCTCCATCCTGAATCCTTCCCAAAGATGTTCTTGGGATGAAATGCGTGGCCTGCATGCTTTTTTAGGATACAAGGTTATACAAGCTGAGTCTGTACAGCGACGTACTTTAAACTTGTTCAAACGAGACAGCTGGAATAACGGGCACCAGGTAGAGAGAGCTGAACCCACAGATAGTTTAAATTCTGACAGAGATGGACAGCTATTTTGGCGGGTGGCTTACGAAACAAGGCAGAGTTGGCTAACTTTTGCTCCCAGCAGCCGTCTTAAGGCCAGAAGCTTTATTTCACCACATAAAGTTGACTCCTTCATGGTTGGTCAGGAGCCACGGTTAATTTTATGCCCACCAGCAGTAAAGATTTGGCCATTATGCAGCACATGCAACAAGAGGAAGCTTTGGGACATTACAAACAGGATCCAAAATTGATATGCAACATTTCATGTGTGAAGTACATTTCTTTTGCAACTCGAACAAAAAATCCAAAACTTTGGGCAAACCAAATTGGATAGGGCCACAAAAGAACCTTTTTTTAAAAAAAGTTTTCTTTGATTCCGCTGTTAACTCCATTGACCATTCCTAATAAGAGGTCATTCTGGAAGTGAAAACAAAAATAATATTCATGTTTATGGTGAGATGCAATGGAAGAAAGATTACAGCTGCAAAGTCCAGATCTGAGAGCTACAGAGAATCCATTTTGTTGAACTGCAGCGCAGTTTGTCTGAGATAGGCATGGGGATTTGGTAAGAATGAATAGGCTTATTTTGGAACCAATTCTTTTAAAAGTAAAATATTTTAGTTGGCAGTGTGATGAGATCCATTCATATCTACTAGTCCGATCTATAGCAAGAGAACAGTTATGGTGAGGAACAAAATGCCGGTGGCCACCACAACCAAAGAGATCTCTGACACCTTCCCGCTGTTGAGCGTAACTTTGAAGGCTGTGATTTCTTCTTGGTAGCCTTCTTCCTTGGCGGTGCATTTGAAAACCCCCTGATCCATTGGGGTGCTCTCCCCAAAACGCAGGGTGCACGACTGCTCGTCCATGGAGCACGGGTAAGTCTTGTCATCTTTGACCCACGTGTAGATGGCATGGTGAGATCTCAGGGGGCACGGCAAGTAGATATAGCTGGTGGGGTCCACACTCACTTTCTTCAGAGCCTCCTGGGCTAATTTGGCTTCAAAGTCCAGAATCCAACCAGAGAGAAAGGTGGGGAAAATGAGAAAGAAGACAGGAAAGACAGAAGTTTTAAGCATGAGAGGTTAGAGAGGGCATGCTTCCTAGTCCAGTCAGCAGTCCGCCCTCCACATTTGTGAGAGGCAGGGGCACAGGACCCTTGCAAAAGTGGAAAAATTGCAAATAAGATTTTAAAGGCCTTTCCCACCCCAGTCACTCTCCCCTTCCCCTGTCCTCCAACAGCATCTCCTCTGCCTTCTTTTATTTCCCACTCCATTATCCACATCTAAGCCCTTTCCCATCTTTTCTGCTTTCTCTCTTCCACAAACAGCCCCTACTCTGCCTTCTCTGACTTTCCAACCCACAATCCACCCCGAGCCCCACTTTCCACCTTTCGCCCTGTCTCCTCCTCCAACTGCACCTCTTCTGCCTTCTTTTACCCTGCAAGAGGAATAGGAATGGGGAGGAATTACAAACTCGCAAACAACTTTGCGAAAGGAAAACCTGCAAAAGTGGAGGGGCAGCTGCCAACAAGGAGAGAAGACCCCTTATATCAGGGGTGCAATTCTCATACCCTCCAACATTTCACGGATCAAAATTGGGACACGTGTGGCCAAGCAACCAGAGTGTCAAAATGACAAAAGTTATTAATGGAGAAGGACACACAAGCTAGGAGAGGCTGCAGAGGTTTGCTGTGGCCTGAGCCAACTGGGAAGGGCAAGATTCCAGCTCCTCTTTTCCTGTCCCCACTGCTAGATTTAATTGAGTGCAAACTATTTTTGCACTTTGAACTCAGTTTGCAGCCACTGAAGTTAGCAGGGCATAAATGGGGAAAGAGGGAGGAGGAAAGAGAAACTGGAACATTTTAAAAGCAGGTGAGAAAGTGGGACAGCAGAGGAGGACAGTCCCTCCCGAACTGGGAGAGTTGGAAGGCATGAGTCCAAGTGATGGCTGCAAAGAAAGCCAACAGGAAATAGAGCCAAAGACACTTCCACTCATCTTGCCACCTCGTTTTCTCTTTCTTCTTCCTCCTTCTCTCCCACATCACAGTCTGCCAGTGGAGGGACAGATGATTCTTGCCAAAGGACTAACGGATTCCTTTGCAGACACCTTTTGAACTGAGCCAAGGACTGTGGATTAGCTGAGCCCAAAGGCTGAAGCATCCAGGGATCCAGTTAGCAGTGGGCAAACCCTAGGTGGAGGGCACATGTGGGTTTCAAAGCCTCGTCCATAGCCCTTGGGGCCTCCAGAGCTCCCAGACTCCCAGAAGAAAAAAAATTCTCTCCGCTCGCCAGCAACTGACTGCTCCTCTGAGCTTCCTGGAACTGCAGTTCACCTTTTAAATATGCTGCTGGTCCATTCAGCTCCCCAAAATACTTGTTTTTCAACAGGTTTCAGGATTAACACTTTTCTCTTTTAGGGCCTTCATCCTGAGCCAAAAATTGGCCTTTGGATTTCCCCAAGTTGCCTATCCCGGTCTCAAGGACTGTTTTTAACCACATATATCTACCTGAGTTTTAATAATCTGTTTTCTAAGATCCATTTGGTGGATGAGACAGAGACTTTTCAGTGGTGGTACCACCACTGTGGAGTTCTGTCTCCAATCTGCCGGGCTCCCCCTCTCCCACAGGTTTTACTGCAAGGTGCGTTTCTCTCTCCCCCATAGATTTCCATGCCATCACATATCTTTGATTTCTTTTGAAATACAGAACTGGACTGCTGATTATTGACAATTCTGCTTTTCAGTTCGAGCCACAATGGGATATTCATCCGAAAAGCGGGGTGGGAAAGAATGTCACTTAGGGAAACAGAGAATCATAGAATCATAGAAATGTAGAGTTGGAAGAGACCCCAGGGGCCATCCAGTCCAACCCCCTGCCATGCAGGAACACCCTCAAAGCACTCCCGACAGATGGCCATCCAGCCTCTGCTTAAAAACCTCCAAGGAAGGAGACTCCACTACACTCTGAGGCATCAGATTCCATTGCCGGACAGCCCTGACTGTCAGGAAGTTCTTCCTGAGGTTCAGGTGGAATCTCCTTTCCTGCAGCTTGAATCCATTGCTCCTTGTCCTGGTCTCTGGAGCAGCAGAAAACAAGCCCTCTCCCTCCTCTACGTGGCATCCCTTCAAATATTTAAACATGGCTCTCATGTCCCCTCTTAACCTTCTCTTCTGTAGACTAAACATACCCAGCTCTCTAAGTCTATCCTCATAGGGCATTGTTTCCAATTGGGCCACGTGTCTATCTAGAGTCCGGGATTTTGCATTTAGATCTGGCCGGAGGTACCCATTTTAGAAAAGACATACATGCCCCAAGATCTCCCTACCCAGCTGGCGGGTTCATGTTCTGGAAAGGTTTTGCTGCACTGGCATACCTTCAGCAGCTTCACACACACGTGTGGTGTTGGAGGAATCCAGACTTTGAAGCAACCTGTTGAAGGAGAACAGCAAGAATATCAAAGAATCCTGTTGGATTAGAACCAAAATCCACCTTGCCCAGTCTGCCCTGGGTTCTCCCAATATTTATTTATATTCCACCTTTTTCCTAGTTTAGGTTTCAAGGTGGCACACAACAGATTTTATTATTATTATTATTATTATTATTATTATTATTATTATTATTATTATTATTATTATATAGCACCATCACTGTACATGGTGCTTTACAAATAAAAGAAGAACAAAACAGTTCCCTGCCCTCAAGTTTCCAATCTAAAAAGTACCGGTATATACCAGGGCTTTCCAAATGATGTGCTGTGACACGTTAGTGTGTCGCCTGAAGTGTGTAGGCATGTCACCTATAATCTTGAAAATATATTTTATTACGTATAAATCATATTTTTTAAAAATATATGCAAGGCTTTAATGAAATGTTGTGTCGCCTTACAATTTTTTGCAATTTATGTATATGTCCGTATGTCTTATAAGGAGTTAGTTTAACCTTCTGTTTGCAACTGTGTCACGAAATGATGCATGTCTACACGGTGTGTCACCAACATGAAAAGTTTGGAAAGCTCTGGTATATACAGTGTTACAGGACATTCTGTTACAGGAACCCCTGGGTAAAACAACAACAACAACAACAAAAGCAGATGTTTGCATCCTATTATCTTCAACAGACACAAGGTGCGTGTGCCTGTTGCGTCCCTTGACGATAATGGACATGACGTTTCGTGCAACTGTGGCTTCGTGTATGCCGAGGTTGCACCACAACGGTGGATAGCTAAACATTCACCAAATGCAACAGTTAAAAAGTAATTAAATTATGAAAATATCCTAAAACTAGTTAAAAACATATAAAAATAATAAATAAACTATCCATCACACCTAAATAATGAGTTCTCAAAGGCCTCTTGAAATAGAGAGGGCTTCGCCTGTTTGTGGAAAGCGAATAAGGAAGGTGCCCATCTAACTTCTCTGGGAAGGGTGTTCCAGAGCCTGGGGCAGCCACCAAAAAGGCCCTGTGCCCTGTGGTCCCCGCAGATGCACCTGTGAGGCCGGTGGTGGGACAGGGAGACGGGCCTCCTCAGTAGGTTCATGGAGAGGACAGTCCTTCAAATAACCTAGATCTGAGCTTTACTGGCCAAACCCAGCACTTTGAAATGTGCCCAGAAATGGGCCAGCAGTCAACGGAGCTTCCCTAACCAGGTGCCTGAAGCTCAGGTCTAGATTATCTGAAGAACTTTATTCTCCCGTATGAGCTTCCCCATGTTTGGAGATCTTCTGGGAAGGCCTTTCTCTCCGTCCTACCACCCTCACAAGTACATGGGGGGGAACCCAGGAGAGGGGCTTCTTGGTGGCTGCCCCCTGGTGTTCAGAGAAATTACACTGGGACCATCCTTGCTACCTTTTCACAATATTTGCAACCACGCATGTGGTTTCCTTCCCAGAATTCTCTCTTTTGACCCTTTTCAGTTGCAACCAGGTTAAAAGAGTGGGACCCACATCAAATATATGGGTTCTGGTTGTAATTGAAAAGAAAGAGAGGCTTGTTGAAAAGCAGACTGCCAAAAAGTGTGGGGACCCCTGTAAATACGTAGCCATTAGGAAACACAACAGGCCCCAGAAACAACAGTGAGTGATTGGTGATTCTTGTGTATGAACCAGGGCCGTTTTCGCACTGCACTGTTATAGTGCTATTATTCCACTTCCAGCATCCTATGGAATCCTGGGATCTGAAGTTTAGGGAAGGGCCTTTAGGATTCTCAGCCAGAGTGCTCTTTGGCCTCAGTAAACGACAAATCCCAGAATCCCACAGGATGTTGAAAGTGGAATAATAGCACTATAACAGTGTGGTGCGGAAACAGCCCAAGTCAGGCAAGGGCCTCCCCGCTTTCTACTCCCATATTTCCATACTTTCATCTCTCTGGCTTCTGTGTCAGACCTGCTCGTGGAGTTTTTCTCTTGGGAGACGGCGGAGCACTTCCTTCCCTCCATGTCCCATCCGCAGTAGGGGTCGCGGGCCAGGACGCACTTCCAGCAGTTTTCACTGTATTGGTCACAATCTGCTAGCGGTAGGCGCGTTACCTCGGACTTGGTGTCGGCATACAAGTGGCCCTGCCAGAGAAAAGATGGTTTAGTATGGCAGAGGAAGAGAATTCTCACATTCAGTGACTCACATCCCAAACCCTGAGCTTTCCAGGCCAAAATTTGAGACCTGGGGCCTTTCTGCACTACCTTGTTTTGGTGCTATCATTCTGCTTTCAACATCCTCTGGAATCCTGGGCTTTGCAGTTCAGGGAGGGGCATTTGGAATTCTCAGCCAGAGAGCTCTTTGGCTGAGTAAACTACAAACACCAGAATTCCACAGGATGATGAAACTGGAATAATAGCACTATAACAGTGAAGTGCAGAAAAGCTCCTGGTGATTGCTGATGACAAGATGTAATGACCAGGCCATAGGAAGGATTAACTTAGGGGATCTGAGCAAAGTTGTTCAAAGGGGGAGAGACCTAAAACTGGTGGACTGATCCATGGCATCAGCAGCCCCCTCCCCAAAACATACTTCTGCATGCCACCACATTCTGGTGCCAAGTGTTTGCTCTCTCTTACCGTGGTGGCATCAAGGATCATAGAGGAGATGGGCTCTTGTTCCTTGAAGGGACTTATCTCGGCAATGATCACCGTCTGGTCCTTGCTCTGGAGCACTTTATGGATCTTCCCTTTGGCTGCCAAAAGTAGGAAAGCCAAGGTTGTGTTCAGAGATACAGGACAGGACAGCCAACACCTCTGTTTGTAGGAGCCAGATGACTCCAGTTGCTGCAAACTGAGTGCAAAGTGCAAAAGGAGTTTGCTCTCAATTTACTCATTGGAGGGGGAAGAGGAGGGGATGTACCAGGTCAGCTACGCTCTCCATGCCATGTTTATACCCATAGTTAGTGCTCAGGTGCTTTGCTGTGTAGGGAGGAAGGATGGGATAGGTGATGGATAGGAACCTGGGAATGTTTGGGTAATGATCTGTGATCAAAGCCAATAGACATGACTGCAAGGCATTGGCAGATTGAGTAAGAATATGGGAGAAGGGGATGGTGAGCCCCAGAAAAGTTTTAAGTTATCAGCAAATGGGATAGCAATGGATACTAATTCTGAAAAGTAATGGCTTATATAGTAGTGCAAATCCAATAGTTCTTTAGTCTTGGCAATTACCAAGGTGTGCAGTTTCCTTCAAAGTTATCTCAATAAAGCTTCTGAAACCTCTGAGCTTAATTATTCAAACCCGGAGGTACCGTATACTTCACAGGATGTAAATGTGCCCTTCTTGCTCAAGTAAAAGCAAACTCCTGCTTGTGTTCCCATCCCATCCCAAAAGGTGATCACGAATGGCTGCTTTTCATCCTGGAGGGAAGTGACTAGTGGGGTGCCACAGGGTTCTGTCCTGGGCCCAGTGCTGTTCAACATTTTTATCAATGACTTGGATGAAGGAATAGACAGCATGCTCATCAAATTTGCAGATGACACCAAATTGGGAGGGGTTGCTAATACGTCAGAGGACAGGATCAAAATTCAAAATGACCTGGATAGATTGGAGAGCTGGGTCAGGGCGAACAAAATGAAATTCAACAGAGAGAAGTGTAAGGTCCTACACTTAGGCAGAAATAATGGAATACAGAAATATAGGATGGGGGACATATGGCTGGATAGCAGTACATGTGAAAGGGATCTAGGAGTCTTCATAGACCACAAGCTGAACGTGAGCCAGCAGTGTGATGTGGCAGCCAAGAAAGCCAATGCAATTCTTGGCTGCATCAATAGGAGTATGGTGTCTAGATCGAGGGAGGTACTGGTACCACTCTACTCTGCTTTGGTTAGACCCCATCTTGAATACTGTGTCCAGTTCTGGGCATCCCAGTTCAAGGAGGATATTGCCAAGCTGGAGCAAGTCCAGAGGAGGGTGACCAAAATGATGAGGGGCCTGGAAGCCATGAAGCCCTATGAGGATAGACTTAGAGAGCTGGGTATGTTTAGTCTGCAGAAGAGAAGGTTAAGAGGGGACATGATAGCCATGTTTAAATATCTGAAGGGATACCATGTAGAGGAAGGAGAGGGCTTGTTTTCTGCTGCTCCAGAGACCAGGACGAGGAGCAATGGATTCAAGCTGCAGGAAAGGAGATTCCACCTGAACCTCAGGAAGAACTTCCTGATGGTCAGGGCTGTCCGGCAGTGGAATCGGCTGCCTCGGAATGAAGTGAAGTCTCCTTCCTTGGAGGTTTTTAAGCAGAGGCTGGATGGCCATCTGTCCAAGGGAGTGCTTTGAGGGTGTTCCTGCATGGCAGAGGGGGTTGGACTGGATGGCCCCTGGGGTCTCTTCCAGCTCTACATTTCTATGATTCTATGATTCCCTTTCCTGTAAATAACTTTTGCCATCTTGAACACACTGTGATTTACCTTGGTCGTGTGTGTCCGAAATTTCACCCATGAAATATTGGCAGGTATGCATTACAGTGGCTCATTCGAAAATCACTATGATCAGAGTCTAATTATTCTTGTTTTTTTCCCCCTTCCTTTGCTCCTTTTCCTTTTGTGCTGTGATTCTTAGAGAATAGACTTGAAGATAGGCATGGTCTTGTTTTTACTGATTTGCAAGCTACTCTGGGAGTTTTTCCAAGGGAAATGCCAATTTCAATCAAACCAAAAGGGCAAGAACAGTCTTTCATCATCTCCTTCTTTCAGTCTTGAGCTCACCTGTTCCAAGGTAAAGGACATCGTGGGACACATTGTTGGCATCCTGCACCTGATCCACCACCACGTGGGTGTACGTGTCGTTGTTCTGGAGGACGTACAAGGGACGTTCCGCATCTGGGTAGATAACACTATCTAGTTCTGGGTGCTCCTTAATGAATTGCAGAGTCTGTCTGGGCAAAAGGTGGGAGGAGTCTGGTGGGACACACTGGGATCGAGAAGAGGAAAATAGACAAAGATTAGCCAAGCAGCCAAAAACCCATCCTCTTCAGCATTCTGAACAAAAATTTCCAAATGTAGTAGTAGTTTTATTAATGCTTGGGCCAATAGGCCATTCGCAAACATAGTAATAAAATCAATAAATACAGTCTCAAGATACAACAATTAAAAAAACAGCATAAAAATGCAACATAAAATATACGACATATAAGTCTTATTATTATATTATATTATTATTATTATTATTATTATTATTATTATTATTTTTATCATTATAAGAATATTATTATTATTATATTATTATAAGAAGGAGAGGCATCCAGCACAATTAAGATACATTAAATATATATACATTAAAATATAAACAATAACTCTACAATTAGAGCAGAGTATCCTCAGAGCAATTAATTGCAATATCAGTAATGAATCTTGCCCTAATTTTCATTGCTGCCAGGGCAAAAAGAGAAACCTTGGGTTACTGTAGAGTCAATGTCAGACAGGAGATAGAAGATCTTGTCCGAAACTATTTGCACGTAAGGAAAACGGAATAGCTCCCAAAAACTTGGTTCTCGGTTCAGAACACAGTGAACAAGAGAACAAGCAGTGTGGCAAATCCTCCATTTCTGGTGCCCCACAAATACATAAACGAAGGGCCAACGGGATATGAAAATATTTGCCATCAATCATGGCTACAGAAGTTTCCAAATAAAAGCGATTTCTTTTTATTTATTTTTTAAAAAATGATAATAGCAATAGCATTTATTTCTATACCGCTTATCAACTGAGTGTTATCTAAGTGGTTTACAATGTATTTTTAGCTAATTGCCCCCAACAAACTGGGTACTCATTTTACCGACCTGTGGAAGGATGGAAGGCTGAGTCAACTTTGGAGCACGGCAGGATCGAACTCACAACCTTGTGACTGCAGTACTAGCATTTAACCCCTGCGCCACCAGGGCTCCCATATTTAGGTAGGCAGCTCTCTAAGTGACGTACAAATCACTCTAAACTCCCCAATAATTAAAAGAATCAGGGAGCTCATCCAGAAGGGGGAAACTTTCTAGAAGTACTGAAAGTTCCCAGTTATTTTTGTTTTGATTTTGCCTGCGTATTCTTGGTTTTTGCATCCAAATTCTTTCTCGAAATATCCCAGTTTTCCCTCACTCCACCCTCCCTTGCATTCTCCCCTGATCACATATCACCCCTAGACTCATGCAGCATTTCAGAAATGGAATTGCATTCATTTTCAGTGAACCTTCTTTATTGCTATTTGGATCATATAGTCAAAATGCAAAAGAGCTTTGCAATATTACACTGGCTGAAAACGAGATATACTGTACCGTCCCAGGTCTTGGCGTGGGTATGCCACTGGTCACACCTCTGAAGTTTGACGTCTTGAAAATGGAGCTAATTCTCTTCATAGAGTAGGAGCAAACAGCTGAAGAGCCCCTTTGGACAAGAAACAATATATATATATATAATATAATATAATATAATATAATATATATAATATATATAACAATATATATAACATATATAACAATATATATATAACAATATATATAAATAAAAATATGGTGTGATCTTTTGTGCAGGAACACGTCTTCTCCACCCAAGTAGAGCTGGTAACCCAGTGGTCAAGAATAAAAGCCCCAACTGTAGCATTTTTTAATAGAAGAAATGCTATTTCTGCATTGAAATATTCCTTTATGCACCAAAAATGCTGTTTTGTGTGCAAAGCAACCAGGTGCAAATTTTGTGCAGAAGAAATCCTCCGCTGCGAAGATTCCCATCCATCCAGGGTGCTTCTCGCTAGGGTTTCTCAACACTTGAAAAGTATGTATTTTTAAAAATTGTTTTGCAAATATTTTAAAATATTCTCATCTTGGTGAGGAATGGGAATCATCCAGGCCTTCAGATTTTGGGGGGGGCTGCAACTCGCTGCAATTCTTTCTCACTAGCGAGGGCTGTTGGGATTTGCAGTCCAGCTTTTGGAGAAGCTCGTGATTCCCATTTCTGGTCTTGGGTGTTTTTAGAATGGGGATCTGGGGATCTGATCCTTATCTCTATTTTTATTTCAGAATGTCATAAGCAAAGTGGAAGAGGCCCTGACTTCTCCTGGGGCCGTTCCCAATCTGATAAGGTGCATCTAAATTTCTAGTTAGGGCCTTACAATTACGTGCCATAAAGAACAAGGAGGGGTATGGAAAATGATTTATTTATTGTTGATTATGTATTGCATGTAAATTGGCTGGATTATCCTTTTTCATTTTATTTTATTTTATTTTTTTCATTTTTGTGCAATGGCTGGCTGCTAAAATGCAATAAACTTAACTTGAACTTGATAAGGTGCCCTGTTTTAACCACACAGCTCTGCCTCCCCACTGATAAGACCGCCTTTGTGAGGGGTTTCAATGTTTATTTAGAACCACTTAATAATTTTACGGCAGTGTGTTTTCCCTGTTACTCTACATACTGTACCTGACTCAGCCGATTCAGCACTTACAAAAACGAACTTTTATTTAGGTGACAACAAGAGTAAAGTATTCAATTAATACATTTCTCCAGTGCACTTTTCAGAGAGTTCACTTGGATCTTTAGACTCTCATATAAAGCCTTAGCACCATATATCAGCCCTTTGCCTACACTCCTATCAAAGGCTCATTCTCCAATCTAGGTCACACTCTCTGACCAGATTCTACTGAGGTTCAATTACTCTTCTGCCTCTCTCTAGGGCCATTTCCGCACTAGACTGTTATAGCGCGATGATTCCACTTTCAAGATCCTATGGAATCCTGGGGTTTGCGGTTCCGGGAGGGGCCAGCCGGCCCCTCCCGGAACCGCAAACCCCAGGATTCCATAGGATCTTGAAAGTGGAATCATCGCGCTATAACAGTCTAGTGTGGAAATAGCTTTGGCTTCCGATAGCCACGGCCCCAGAACTTCCTTACACAAAGATGGTTTGAATTCCCAGCCTCAGGTTCTTCCCGCCCCGTCTTCTGCCCTGCCGTCACTCACCACGTGCTGGAGAAGACGCCGTACAGCATTGCCTCGTCCTTGCCGTCCTTTTGGAAAACGAAGGCATCTCGGAGGTGGTGGAAGCGCATTGGCTCGTTGGGATGTCCGCACACCAGCCTGGCCTTGAGGAAGGTGGTCCAGGAGTCCGTCAGAATGGGTTTCCCTCCTTGGTCCACCTGGAAGAGGAGAAGGCTACACACTGGGGCGGAATTTCTTTCCCCCAAAACTCCGGGGAAGAAATAGAATAGAAGGTGTTGATGAATCAACATTCTAGCTTTCTCAAATTAAAGCATTTTGGTCTCATAGTTCATCCATCCATCCTTTCATTTAGACTCCATATTTCTCCCAGATGAGGGCCATTTCCGCACTAGGCTGTTATAGCGTGATGATTCCACTTTCAACATCCTCTGGAATCCTGGGGTTTGCAGTTTCGGGAGGGGCATGAAAGACTTTGTAAGAACTAGTTTCTTTGCTCGAGTCTTTGTTAATAAAGTATGCCTGTACTTCCCATGACCAGGAGAGGATGTTTCCAATAGAAAGGATGTTATAGCAATCATTTTTATGGTCTGAGATCTTTGGGTAGGGATGTTAACGGAGCCTTGCATCACATTTGCTTTTTTTGCAGATGCATCTCAATTCAGGCTTCTAGCTAACTTGTAATTAACTCCAGTCCTGAAATCCTTTATTAAAAATGCTCTGGCCAAACCACGTTATTTCCTCCCATATGTTTCTACTAGTAGAAAAGCACTTTCCCGTGCCATGATCGCTTTCCTTACCTTACAGACTCGCCCAAGATGAGCTTTGTACGGCTCTTCGTCCAGTCCAGCGGTCTCATTGACGTCATTATAGAAGAAAAAGATTTCATCTTTGTTCACGTCATCCTCGGGCAGCAGGGCAGCGCCAACAAATTCCGCTTCTAAGGCAGGAGACAAATCCAGGTGAG
The DNA here is from genome assembly GCA_948474755.1 of Ctenosaura bakeri. Taxonomy (NCBI): domain Eukaryota; kingdom Metazoa; phylum Chordata; class Lepidosauria; order Squamata; family Iguanidae; genus Ctenosaura; species Ctenosaura bakeri. The sequence goes on along the minus strand of CAOLHI010002373.1, from coordinate 118,882 downwards.
ACAACCAGCAAAGTCGTATCAGGATGTGGGAATAATGCGTTAACAATTAACTACGACAAATCAGTTTTGGGGGAATGACAAGGTTCAATGAAGCTACATTTAAAAAAAAAAGTACCACTTGATCGGTGGAATGATGAGTCCTTTTCTTTAGTTACTTTCAAAAAGTAACTTTTAAAAGGGCATTTTCAGAAATCAGTGAAGGCACGTTTGCAGGAGTTTTTCAAGCTTCCAGGTGAGAAGCTGGCAGGAAAGAAATCAGCTCATTTAAAGGGCTGGAAGAAAGTTCTGTGGATAGCATGGATTTCCAAAAAGAAAAATGAACCGGTCTTAGAGGAAACCACACTTAAAGCCACAACAAACTGAGGCTGTTTTACTTTGGATATATCAGGAGAAGACATGACTCCATAGAAAAGAGGATAATGTTCTATGCCAGCGGTTCTCAACCTGTGGGTCGCAACCCCTTTGGGGGGTCGAACGACCCTTTCACAGGGGTCGCCTAAGATCATCAGAAAATATGTATTTCCTATGGTCTTAGGCTCCATTCCCTCCTCGGTGGTGGTGCGCAAGGGTGAGCCACACGCTCGCGTCCTCCTGCCCCCTGTCCAGAAGGGACTGAAATCGCTCCCCTTCTCCGCTACCGGGAGAACCTCCTGTCTGAGGGGCCAGCTTGGGGGGCGGCGGCAGCATGAGGGGCAGGCCCCCTCCTCGCCACGGCCCCTGCCCCACTCGCCACGGAGGGGGGCGTTGCAGAAGGGCCGGGGGGCCACAAGGCGGTGCTTTTCCGGGGGGCGAGCTGTGCCAAGCGCAAAAGACAAAGGTGATGGAATTCCTCCCCCCCCTGGAAACTTTTCCCACACTGCCCCCCCAGCGGAAATGAGAGCGAAGCAGAAGCAGAGCCCGAGGGGGGGTTCTCGGAGTTTTTCCCGGGGGAGACGTGCGGCTCCTTTTCCCTCCCTGCCCACCCTTCCGTTCCTGGCCGGCGAGGGGCCTTTGCCGGGGGGGGGAGGCATTGTAAATAATAAATAAATAATTTTATGGTTGGGGGTCACCACAACATGAGGAACTGTGTTAAAGGGTCGCGGCATTGGGAAGGTTGAGAACCACTGGTCTTTGCCATTCTCTCATTAATCCTACAGTTTGCATCAACCCCTCCCAAGCTAAAGCTAACCTAAAGCGATGAAAAAGTACCAAGAAAAGCCAGTGGGTCACTTTAGAAAATGGCTCTGGCATCACCGGAAGGAGTCCTTTGGCTTCTCGTGGACCACAGAGGGGCTTCATACGATCCGATAACACGAAGCCTTCCATGGTCCCTGTGAAACTGGAGAGTTTGGTACTATCACTATGGCTTCAGGCATCCACCAAGAATTTTGGACCGTATCCCCGCAGATCAGGGGAAGTTACTGTATTTCTGATTTTCTCAATTCTCTTTTATTAGTAGTCATATAACTTTATTCATTTATATCCCCCCTTTCTCCCAATGACGGGACCCAAGGCAGGTCACATATTTAAAACAGCTACAAATTAAAAACACAAAACATTAAGAAAAGCGTAAGATTTTACAAAGATAAAGCATGTAGCTTCTTTTTCTAAAGTTAAAACATTCAAACAGTAAACACTGCTAACTTTTAAAAGAAGTTTCTAGTCCTTGTGAATTTAATAACAACAATGACTAGAAACTTCCTTTTTTTAAAAGAAAAATAAAATAAAAAGGACAAGTTGTGGCTGTAGATGTTTGAAAGGTGGAGAGGCAAATAAGGAAAGAAAAGGAACACGAATGAATACAGAGGGACTTTTCTTAACCACACTTTAAGAAAAGCCGGGCAGAAAATAAAACGTTTTTCTTACTGGCTAGCCAGCTGTCCTCCGTCTTAATCCCCTTTTTGTTTCCGTAGCTTCTCTGGATCGTGCTTTTGATCCCCGACAAGGCAGAATAAAGGTTCCCGTCTAAAAATGTGAAGGGAAATGGGAAGAAAAACAGAATGAGAACGACAGAAATCAAAATAGAACTGTTTTTTGACTGTAATATGTAGGAGAGATGGCCATTAAAGTCGTAAGAGCCTTTAGCTAATAGAATGTTTAAAATATGCAAAGCAGATGGAAGGGTAATTAAATGCATGGGTATATCCAATAACATAACAAGGACAGGAAAATTGAGAAATAACGTGAAAATAGTAAAGTCATGCAGTGTTTTTTATTTGTGAGTCTTTATGAATACATTGTAGAAGACATGATTACAAAAATATATATAAAAATTTTGAATTGGGGAGTTTCTTTATACTTAAAATAACATGATTAGCGACTCTTGGTAGAGGATAGGAAGTCACGGTAATGTAAAAATAATAGTTGGATATTTTTTTATATTGCCAAGAAAAGATGTATTTTTGTATAGTATATAGTATATGTATAGTATAGTATATGTGAACAATTGAATCAGAAATGTGTAACTTTCTAATATGGACATTATTATTTGTATGCATACAATACAAAGAATTTTTTTTTTAAAAAAAAACAAGAGCTGAAATGCAAGGCAAGCCCAACAGACACCATGTATTACTATAACCATAATAAAAATTCATACCAGTACATCAAAAAAAATATATTAAACCCTCTAATTTAAACGATTAGTTCAGTGTAAAACAGTGAATGAATTAAGCAAATTAAACCAGTAAAATTCCTAACTCAAATCCAGCAATATAATGTTTTGATATGCTTTTATGAATTTATGGATATATTATTTTATTAATAAATTCTCTAATTCATAAATTTAAAAAAAAAGTGAGAGCTGAAATCACATTCATCCTCCAATTGCTTCTTTCTTCTTAATCCCAAGACGTGTCATTTTATTTGGTGATTTATTCCTATAGCCCCGTACTTTAAACAGAAATGAGTAATTGGGATTCTAAGAAGAAACTGGTGAGCATCCAAGGAATGAACAGGTCTATTTTATAGTAAGTAAGTCTCTTGGTACGTCTAGCTCAATGCTGCCTAACACCGACTGGCAGCATATCTGCAGGGTTGTGGGTGCGAGTTATTTCTACAGAGAGAGATGTCAGAAAACGGAATCCGAGACCTTCAGCATGTATAATATGCTACGTTCTTTAGCGCAAGTATAGAAGGTGATCATTTTTCAATTGTTCTGACGTGATGTGATCCATTATTTGGAGGAACGTGGACTGTGGGTTGCGGAGGCAGGAATGGAGAACTGAGAACTGGGGAAAGAAAGGTTTGGAGACAGGATGGAGAGTAAACTTTGGATATAAGAAGTTGGGAGGAAACGACTATAAGAAAAGACTTTTAATATTATGACATAGCAAAATAAAACAAAATGTGCAGCAAACTAGAAGAAAGAATAAGATAGTAGGAAATTTCAATGTAACTTGTATATTATGTGTGAAAGGAGAATGTCAGTGATATGACAAGGAAATAGTATTTGTAAATTTATATAAATGTATAGAACTTTTACTATTGCTCAATGCATGTAATTTGAGATAACGGATGGAAATATAGTGAATTATTTGAAGATGAAACATGTATGGCAATGGCGATTTAGAATGTAAATGAGGATTATAATTTTACTTACTTGTTTTATGAATAAAGAATGAAATTAAAAAAAAAAGAACTGGGGAAAGAAAGAAAGAAAGAAAGAAAGAAAGAAAGAAAGAAAGAAAGAAAGAAAGGGGCACAGCTTCCCAAGATCAACCCAGAATGGGAATGCTCCATGTGCCAAAACCTTTCTTTGGCAGAACAAACTGATGTACCAGACGCTGCTGGGTGACTTGCTCTGCCTCTGAATGTTTTGCAAAAAGCAAAGTCAAAAACGAGAAGGAAGATGAAGATCGAGAGGAAGAGGAGCAGAAGTCAGCAAATGCCCACAACAGCTTGTTGGTGTGTTGGAGAGGTCGAGCTGTCCATCCAGTTTGGGTCAAGATGCCGGGAGAAGCATGGGCGTGGTCTTTATCCAATCCAAAAATTGTTATCAGAAGTGCAGATATATGAGTCACCAAGGAGTACACAGAATAGTCCAAAACAGAGTCACTCCAAGGTTGAGGCAAAACAGAAGCACGAGCAGGACTAGGCAACCAGATAAGGCAGTTGTCAACACTGAGGCTGAGAGGCAACTGTGCTGATATTTACGAGTAGCACCTTCAAGGTCACAGGTGTCTCATTAGTGCTAATTAGGTCAGCATTTATTACTTTAATGGTGCTGAGCTCAATTCTTCCCATCTGTAGCCATGCTTTGCTGGGGAACAGCAGCCTCCATTGCCTCAGCTCCTATCTCCAGGGACACAGAGAAAGCAGCAGGCTCCTTGGAAGTCCGCCTCCTCTTCCTTCTCCTTCTCCTCTGAGTCCGCCAAGGGGTGAGTTGCGACGACAAGGAGGAGGAGAAGAAAGAGAAGAAGATGGAAGAGGAGGAAGAAGAAGAGCAGGAAAAGGAGGTGGAGGGAAAAGAAGATGGAGGAGAGGAGAGGAGGAGGGAGGAAAAGAAGAAAAAGGAAGAAGGAGAAGAAGAGGAAAAAGAAGATGAGGAGGAGGTGGGAAAAGAGGAAAAAGAAGGGGTGAAGGAAGACGAAGATGAGGAGGAAGAAGAAGAAGAGGGAAGAAGAAGGGGGAGGAGGAAGAGGAGGAGGAGCACCATTTCCGCACCAGGCTGTTATAGAGCAATGATTCCACTTTCAACCTCCTCTGGAATCCTGGGGTTTGCAGTTTCGGGAGGGGCCGGCCGAAATGCGGAAATGGTTGAGGATGGGAAGGAGAACGATGGGGTAATTAAGGCATCATGTTTGAACACACAAGAACTACAGCAGTTCAAAGGCAGCGGGCTGGACTTGATGGCCCTTCGTGCGATAGACGATGGCTCTGAGGTCGAGAAGCAACTAATTGTGCCAAGAACAGAGCCAGTGATGGACCAAACCAACTTGTAAACATTCCTATCATTTGACGGAGAAGCGGTGGCAGAGTTGCCCCAGCCGGCCCCAGAGGGAGAAGGAACCAGCAGTGATTTGGAAGAATTACAGTCACCTGAGCTCCTTAGCCCCCAGTCATGAAGGAGGCTGAAACTGGTGCTCAGAGGGAAGTTGCGTTGGCTAGATTAAGGGAGCAAGGACAAGTGACACCTGTCTCTGTGGCTATTTAGGTCTGTCAGCATGGCTTGCCCGTTGCTTGTAGCAAATTATTTGCAAGCCTCACAATTCCGGCTCCCTTGACCCCTCTGGACGGACCTCTGCTTTCCGGACTGTTGGGCTGGACCTCGACCTGACTCAGCTCTGTGGTTTCCTTAGTAGTGGTTGTATCGGACATTCCTCGTTGCCTGCTCCTTGCAGCAAATATTCTCGCCTCCTCCCCCTTGCTGGCAGTGAGTTGGACTCTGACTCTTGGGGTCTATTCCAACTCTACGATTCTATGGAAAGAGTCACAGCGGAAGAACACTTTAGGAAATGAACAGTATTCTTGGAAACAGTGGTTAGTGGCTCCCATCTCAGTAGAGCGATGAGTTTACTTAAGGTTTTAATGTAGGCTTTCAAGGAACTCTCCAAGGTGCTGAGCTCAGTTCACAGACAGTTTCAGCAGCTTAGAGAGTCCCTTCAAAGTCAGCCAAAACCTGGAAAGAATTTACTGATACAGGAGCCATCCGTTGCCACTGTTTAGAAACCCGAACTCCGTTTTGGAGACAAGAAGAGTATGTTTGGAACCCTGAACTCTGGAAAAGAATTCCGATAATCTCAGAGAGGCTTCGGGATGCCATACCTATCGCAACAGCCACAGCCTTTTGGGACAGCAGGGGTGGGACAATGTTGTCTGCGGAGAGGGTGACAATATGGCCCTCCTTGTCCTGTTGCAAAGTCGAGTTCACCTGCGAAGGGAGAAAGATGAGCAGATAAATGGTTCTTAGTTACATTTTCGGCTGCCTCCGCCTTCACGGTTGAGCCTATGGGACTCCCAAGGCAGTTTCTGTGCCTTTGACTCCTCTGGATTCTCCAGATCAATTGCCTCTTTTAGAAGCCTCCAAGATAGACAATTCACCTGTTAAATAGCTTGCAGCAGCAACCCCCAGCTCAAAATAAATAATACCAGTTTCTACCAACCCATAGGTTGACTTGCAGCTACTCTTGGGGTTGGGAGGAGTCATTGTTTTGCAAACCATGCAGTCCACCTGAGAGCATCAAGGGCACAACAGGCAGGCAAGGAGTGGATGATAGGACCTGGCGCAGGCACGTGACCCAGACACCAAGGGACAGATTCGGGCAAAAAGTGGGAGAGAAGAAAGTGACTCTGTGGAGAAAGAGGCTGACCACAGACAACTGAAACCATGGATAGTGAAACCATGGATAAGCACGGACTGCCGGACCTCACATTTCCAAGATAGCTCTCAGCCATAATAGTGCAACCTTACATCCAGTCAGCCCTCCATATCCACAGTTTCTGCATCCATGGATTCAACCAACCACAGCTGGAAAAAATTTTTTTTTTAAATTCCAAAAAGCAAACTTCGATTTTGCCATTTTATATAATGGATGCCATTTTACTACATTGCTGTACATGATGGGACTTGAGCATCTACAAATGTTAGTATCCAGAGGAGGTCCTGGAACCAATCCCTAGTGGTTATGGAGGGCCAACTGTATTCTGCTTCTCAGAAGTAAGACCCGGTGGGACTTAGGACCTTTCCACACTACTCTGTTATAGTGTTATTGTTCCCCTTTCAACACCCTGTAGAATCCTGGGGTTTGCAGTTTAGGGAGGGGCATTTAGGATTCTCAGCCACAGAGCTTTTTGGCCTCAGTGAAATACAAACCCCAGAATTCCACAGGATGTTGAAAGTGGAATAAGAGCACTGTAGCAGCGCAGTGCAGAAAGGCTGTTATTTCTGGATAGATATTTACGAGAGATGGGAACTGTGCTGTCTTTGGGCCCTCGCTGACACCTTCCCTCCCATTTTTGACTGAAGAATATCTTCAAAATTACTAAAACACTTTTTAAACAGAGGCTTTCATATGTGTACAGTATAAATTATCGTAAAATACTTTCAAGTGTAGGAACAACTAAGTGGTGATTGCAAAGAAAGAAGTGGGATACAAGGGAAGTGTCTGTCTTGTTTTCCTTGGAGCATTTTGATGTGCATAATAAATGTTATCTTTGCAAAAGAAAAAAAATTACTAAAACACTTTTTGCTGGGCCATACGATGCTGTTTTGGGGTGTCCCCTACCCTCAAACTGCCTCCACCAAATACCTGAACAGTTGACAGCAAGCGATGTGTCCAAAAGGGCAGAAACGAGAATGCAGTGTGGCCCTTCCAAGTACCAAAAATTGGGGAGTGGTCTTCCAGGCTTTGGAGCGCACCAACCCCTGATTTATGGGATTATTAGTAAAGAATCATCTTTACTAATAAAGTTGAGACTACAGTCCTAAATACATTGGCTGATGTGAGAAGCGGCAGGTGGGAAAAAGATAAGCAGCAGGCTGCTTCTCTTCTCCAAATCTTCCCCCTGAAACCAGGTTTTGGTACACTGTGTCAGAACCCAGAGAAGTTATTTGTTTAGATGATAACACCCAGAATCCCCCAGCCGTGCTGGCTCAGGAATTCGGACATGTCTAGGGCAAATAATGAACTCCTCGGGTTAAGAAAGATGCCAGGGTGGAAACATCTTCGGATTCTGTCTTTCCATTCTAAGTCTGCCCTCCGTGGGCTCACCAGAAACCAGCACTTGGGAGAACCCGCATTGGTTCCGCAGACCATGATTCTGTAGTCCAGCTTCTCAATCACCCGGATGACATTATCACAGTAGTCCTGTGAAAGAGAGGAAAACATGCAAATCCACGGATCAGAGAGCAGGGAGTGCCCAGAACCAGGAAAGTTACTTTGCAACAGTAATTCATTAGAGTTACAGCTCAAAGGACTGCACTAAGTAGTTGCTGAACTGCTGCCAAGGTTGCAATCTTCTATTTCCCATTTCTATTTCAACCATTTCCTATTTGTCATGAGTATTATTACTAAGTGATTATTAGGAGCCCGTTGTGGATTTGCATCTTTCTTTAGCATGTGGTTCTGGGAAAAAAACCTTTGCTCATCCATTAGAGGCTTCTATGTCAGTAGGGGTGATGAATCCGCCTTGGAATTTAGTCCAAACTCCAAAAGAACCCTATCCCCGTGCCTTACGGGTGGAGTCGGTCCTCCACATTTGCAAGTTTGCCATCTGCAGCTTCAGAAGTGGGGAACAGGACCCTTCTTTCCCATTTCTGAAGCTGGAGACTTTTTTGGAAGTGGGGAATAGGTTCCTTCTTACTCCCTAATGCAGTGGTTCTCAACCTGGGGGTCGGGACCCCTTTGGGGGTCGCACGACCCCTTCACAGGGGTCGCCTAAGACCTCGCTTCAAGCCCTTCTCAGGTTGAGCTTCTGACACTATGATCATGGTTGGGGGTCACCACAACATGAGAAACTGTATTAAAGGGTCAGGGCATTAGGAAGGTTGAGAACCACTGCCCTAATGGAACCTTCCTTTTGAAGTCCGTTGCCGAAGCCATTCGCTGTTCCCTTCCAAGAAATGCACCCCCCACGCTTTGGGCGAATCATCACGCGACCAGTAGGCAAAAAGAGATGGAAGCATTGCTCAAAGCTGTAAGGTTTGGGGATGGACGTGTCATGTTACTGAACCAAGGGCAGCAAGTCGGTCACTAAAAATATACAAGTCACGAGTCAAGTCAGTGCATCATTTATTGCCAGGTCGCACCCAAGTGGAATTACTGAAGCAACTTAAGTCTGGCTTGAGTCCAAGTCAATGGACTTGAGTGGTATTAATATGTGTGAAGTGTCATGAGCCAGGCTGAGCAGGCTGCCGAGGCCCCGATTCAGACGGGGACTCTGAGTTAGACTTGGACTCCCAGCTGGGGAGTCAAGGTTGCCTGCCAGCAACCCCACAGCTGTCCCAGGGCTGGTACCTGCAGCAGAGGAGACCAATGCCTCTGGCTCGACAGAAGCTGCTGCTTCTGACTCCAGCCCGGAGTTTGCAGCAGACGCTCCCCCCACGTTCCTCCAGAGGCGACAGGAAAAGGAGGTAGTTTGTAGATCAAAGCGCTTGCAAGAGAAGCATCTGAGGTCTGAGGGCCTCCAGCTGGGAGCCAGGTCAACGGACATTTGATCAGCCCCAGCTGGGCTAAAGACTATTTAAGACAGACGCTGGGGAGAATTGGGTACGGGGCAACAACCGTCTCCCACCCATGAATCTGCGTCCAGTTTCATGGGCTTTCCGTTCCTGGTCAGTCCTCGCTGCTGAGTTTCACTGCCTCCGTCCGTTGTGGGTGACGTAACCCCTTAATTACTTTATGGCTTTATTGATTGCCTCTGTTTGCTTTGGGTGCCGTAACCCCCTGATTATTTTATTGCCTAATTACTAAAAGCCATAAAACCCCAGTTGCTGCCTCTGTGATTGCTTAGAGGCTCCTGGATGACTCTGCGGTCACTCCATGCCAGGAACCTGCTGGTCAGACTGTGGAGTGAGGCTACGCCCAGCGCTTTTATAGGGCCAGGTGGATTCCTATTGGCTCCTGCTGTCACCTGACTCTTTTTTAGCCTTGCTCCTGCAACAGCATCCTCCAGCCAGGGTGGTACTGTAGTGCTTTTAAGATCACATTAGAATGGCATGAAAGTCACCTATGTTACATCCCTAGCATGGTTCATAGAATCATAGAATCATAGAAATGTAGAGTTGGAAGAGACCCCAGGGGCCATCCAGTCCAACCCCCTGCCATGCAGGAACACCCTCAAAGCACTCCCTTGGACAGATGGCCATCCAGCCTCCGCTTAAAAACCTCCAAGGAAGGAGACTTCACTTCATTCCGAGGCAGCCGATTCCACTGCCGGACAGCCCTGACCATCAGGAAGTTCTTCCTGAGGTTCAGGTGGAATCTCCTTTCCTGCAGCTTGAATCCATTGCTCCTCGTTCTGGTCTCTGGAGCAGCAGAAAACAAGCCCTCTCCTTCCTCTACATGGTATCCCTTCAGATATTTAAACATGGCTATCATTCCCCCTCTTAACCTTCTCTTCTACAGACTAAACATACCCAGCTCTCTAAGTCTATCCTCATAGGGCGTGGCTTCCAGGCCTCTCATCATTTTGGTCACCCTCCTCTGGACTTCCTGCAGCTTGTCAATATCCTTCTTGAATTGGGGTGCCCAGAACTGGACACAGGATTCAAGATGAGGCCTAACCAAAGCAGAGTAGAGCGGTACCAGTACCTCCCTTGATCTAGACACCATACTCCTATTGATGCAGCCAAGAATTGCTTTGGCTTTTTTCGCTGCCGCATCACACTGCTGACTCATGTTCAGCTTGTGGTCTATGAAGACTCCTAGATCCCTTTCACACGTACTGCTATCCAGCCACGTGTCCCCCATCCTATGGTTTAATGCATGGAAATTAAGAAATTAAATTAAATTAAAATGGAGCCTCCTGGACACCGCCACTGCCTCCATTTTGAAGCAGTAGCAGGAGCTCCTGTTGGCTGAAGGCCACTGCCAACTCCGTCCTGGTCCACCAGAGTCCCTGGTCCAAAGCCCTACAAACTCCCACTCCTTGGGAAATGCTGGTGGGACTTCAGGACCCCCAACTGGCAGAGATTGGAGCACACCACACTTTTAGCTCCCCTCACCTCTCCCAACGTCGCCTTTTTCTTGCAATCCTTCTCCGCCTTGTCGTCGGCCTTCAGAAGGATCTGGAATAATGAGAGGTGGATGCTGAGTTAAGCGGATGCGTTCCTATGACAACCACAGAAATGAGCTTTGCATTGCAAAAAAAAAAAAAAAAATGATGCCTGCTTCCTTTGGAGGGTGATGGGAAGCTGCAAGCCCAAAGTGTGGTAGAATCCAACAGCTCGAGTTTGCAGACTTTTAAGAGCCTTTGCAATGGTTGACGGACATCCCACGTCTCCCACCACCCAAGGCAGCCGCTTCACCTTGCCCAACGGTTGAGCCAAACCTGCGTTCCGGTTTCCCATCTCCTTCTCCTGAAGTCGCTTACCTGCGTTTGAGTGATGCCTGAATCCGTAAAAGTCAGGACCCACAATACCCCCGGCCTCCGACCAGGACCTGGTTGGAGCCCGCTTCGTGGAACATGGGCTTCGGACTGTCCCGCTCGGGAAACAGTGAGAGCAACGCATCTGAAAAGAGAGGCGTTAAATGCTAAATTGCTGCCTGTCCCAAAGTGCACCTGGGACAAGGAGGAGCATGGTGTGATCTGGACCATGTGCAGCCCATGGGATCATTTCATTGGCCAACTTGGTCAAGTTTTTTTTGGAAGAAGTTGCTTTATATTGATTTGGAGCACTGGGCCACCCAGACTCATATTCTCTGACATGAACCCACTCATTTTATTGAGATTTTCTTGGAAGGCCTTTATTTGGACCACTTCACAGGTATATCTGATGGAAGACTGATTGCTTAGGAGGAAACACGCCTTATATAATGAGCTGGATTTTCAACTTTCCTTTTTTCCTATACAGTGCCCCCTCTGTATATCTGGAGCTTCCATTCCAGGAATCCTCCTGCGGAACAAAAACACAAATTCTCCTTCCTATTTTTGTCCATGGATGCAACGGTCGTGTTCCTGGCACAACCATTGGTGATAATTGGGCACGAGGCTTCGTGAGGTCACACATTTGCATGTGCTGCAGTTACGGCCATTTCCGCACTGGCCTGTTATAGTGCTATGATTCCACTTGCAACCTCCTATGGAATCCTGGGGTTTGCAGTTTCTGCAAACCTCAGGATTACATAGGAGGTTGAAAGTGGAATCATAGCGCCATAACAGGCTAGTGCGGAAATGGCCTACTTCAGGAGAAGGCATGCTGCATTTGTCTTTTGTAAGCTTCACATTTTAAACTGCTTTTAATTCTTTCCCTTTTTGATGCCTTTAAAAAAATATCTTAACCCGATTGCAAAATAACATGAACGTGAACTAATGTTAAGAAACACAATACTCAAACGGTGAGCTAAAAATGTTAGACGTTAACTCACTAAAACACTAAGTTGCTAAAACACAAAAGGGCTCTAATTCTTCCCCTACCACGCTGTGATGAAAAAGAAAAGACATGCAAAGAAATACACACACAATTAAGGGAAAAAAAAGAATATTCCAAATCCAATCCTTGATATTTTCAGATAGGACTAAGAAGGTCCTAAATCCAATGGCTACTCCCTATTCTAGCTCAAATCCAACTAGAATAGGCTCAAGAGTTAAATCCCATGGACGACTCTAGCCAGGATTAACAACACGATTTCAGCCACAGCATCAATTGCCGAATGGTAGTTAAAGACCCATGAGGACTAGAATATTACTGGGGTTTGGGGAGAAGAACAAACCATAGCTCAGGGGAAGCAACCTTAAGAATTTGGGATCCACAGCATGCAACTGCTGAAATACAGAGTCCTTCCCTTAAAAAACATAAAAAAAAAAAACGAGTCCAGCCCTCATGTTTCTGATTTAAGAGATGGTTTAAACATAAATACAGGAATCTGCCTTATTCAGAGTGAGACCACTGGTCTAATTCTTACAGGGAGAGGGAAGGAATAGTCAACAAGTGGTCAAAAAACGTATTTTATTTTATTTTTTTTAGTGTCAGGGAGAAGTGGTCTGGCTTGAAAGAATCCTCACCTTTTGGGACTTAAGCTATGACAAATTTGCACCTAGTTGTTTTGAACAGAAATATATTCCCTGCACAGAAATTTCCGTGCGGAGTTATTGTTTTCCACGCCGCAAAGGTTGTTTTCCGTGCAGAAAATGCTGTCCTCGAAAGCAAAACCATTGTAAATTTTCTTGCACAGAACAGGCTTCAAACTGTGAATAGCTCTAGAAAACCCCACATTTTTTTTTATTTTTTACTTGATTTTTATAAAATCTTGTATAACACTTTGTTTATATTTGTACATTTGGTTGCTTAACATATTTATGCATAACAATAATAATAATAAAATCACATCAAATTTATTATATATTATCATTCCTATTGCTTTGTTTATATACATTTTCCCTAACTTCCTCTGCCTTTCCCCCAGAATCTTTTCAACAATATTTCAGTATTCCGAAATTCCCCAGACACATCCATACTAATAATCAAAGCTTCTCTATCATTTCTTTTTTTCCCTTTTTTCCTTCCCCCCCCTTTTTTTCCTAACGACCCCAGTTGGTTTTACTTTATAATATAACCAAATCATTTTTCCATATTGAAAACCGCACATTTTTAAAACAATACTTTCTTACCGCGAGACGAAAACTGCCTGTTGCTTCCTTCAAAAATAAAATTAGTATATATTTCTGCTGGATGTTGCCAGAGATGAAATTCTTCAGTAATTTTCTTCTCAAAGGAAGCAACAGGCAATTTCCTTCTGGTTGTAAGGAAGTCTTCAAGTCTGCTGGATATTGCAAGGTCGTGCCTTTGTATTTCACCCCTTCCAGACCCAGCTATGTTTCCTAGAATTCATGTCCCTTCTGCTTTGGAGAGGAAAAAAAATGGCCATTTCAGGCCCCAAATAGCACTTAAATGAAGCATTGTGCTCTTTGGAGACATGATTCTCTGTCCTGGAGGTCAAGGGGATTAGGAATGGTGCAAAGGTTGGGGCTCTGAACAAAATTGCTGCATCTCTCCGGCCACACAAGTCAATTTGGCACGGACAGTCCCAATTAACCCTCTATGACTGTGCTTTTCCAGATGCTTTTCTAAAATATCCCATTTTCTTTTCCCATTTTTGGAGAGTTTCAGCCCCTCCTAAACAAATGACAAGGATAGGGAAATCTGCCGACGAACTTGGTGGCAAAACAGGGGTGCCGTTATGGGAGAGCCACAAAAGGAAGGCTTGCCCCCCTTTTTTTTTATAATAATTTTTTATTGATTATATAACTGGAAAACAAAAACAAAAAATTAAACACCATGTGTTATACATAATAGTGAAAAAAAAAGAAAAAAATTTTTTTTCCCCTTTAAACAACATAAACTTGAAATGGTACTTGACTCCAGTGAAATTAAATCAAATAGATGAGAAATATTCAAGATTGTGTTGGAGAGGATGTCAAGAAATTGGTACATATATGCATATGTGGTGGAATTGCAACAAGATAAAGGAATTTTGGCAAAAGGTTTTTAAAGAGATAAAAGAGATTATAGGATTAGAAATACCAGTATGTCCAAATATAGCGTTGTTGTCCATATATAATAAGGTAGAGTGTACTCAGGCAAAGAAAGAATTAATAACAAATTTGTTAACTGCAGCGAGATTAATAATAGCAAAAAAATGGAAGACAAATGAAAAATTTCAAATAGAAGAATGGTATAAAGAAGTGTGGAAAATTGCAATTAATGATAAACTAACATGTAGAATTAGGTTTATGAAAGGTTTGGTAAAAACAAATGATTTTGAAGAAATTTGGAAAATATTTTTAGAAAAAGTTTTGAAAAGAGATGGTAATGCTACCCTGTTAAAAGAAGAATGGCAATTTTGGAAAGTGGATTAAATAAAAAGTTGGCTCTGGGGGGTGGGTTTTTTTTTATTATTACTTTTATCTTTTATTTTGTATTTTTATATTGTTTATTATCTGTGTGTGTTAAACTTGTGATTTATAGATGTAATTTGATATGTGATGTTCAATGTTTAAAAGGGGGGAAAAAAGAGTTAAAAGGTAATTGGTTTTAGAGAGAGGTTATTATTAGAGATATTAAGTAATAAGTTTATAATTAATAATAGTAAGAGATTAAATGGGAGTGAAAAATATTGAATTAAGAGTGAAAGTATAATAATAAAAATGAATATAATGAAAATAAGAATTGAAGATACGTAACAAAAATGTATAAGTTGTATGAACGGAACAAGCTGAACAAGTTTATGATTTTAGGGGAAGGGAAAAACAATAATATAAGTTTGCATTGTTTAAAAGAAGGAAAAAAAAATTTGTTTTGTTTTGTTTGTTTGTTTGTTTTTTAATTCACTATTATGTATAACACATGGTGTTTTATTTTTCGTTTGTTTTTGTGCTATAGTTTAATAAAATTTTAAAAAAAACAACAACAACATAAACTTACATTATTTTTTTTCTCTTTTACACTTGAAATCATAACCTTATTCAGCTTATTCCATATCATACAGCTTATACATTTTTGTTACCTATCTTTAATTCTTATTTTCATTATATTCATTTTTAATATTATAGTTTCATTCTTAATTCTATATTTTCGGCTTCCATTTAACCTATTACTATTATTAATTATAATCTTATTACTCCAAAGCCAGTTAACTTTTAACTTTTTTTTTTCCTTTTAAAAATTAAACATCACATATCCAATTTCATCAATAGATCACAAGTTTAACACACACGCGTAATATAAAATTAAAATAAAAAATAAAGAATACAAAACCAAACCAAACAAACAAAAAATATATATATATACCCACCCCCCAGAGCCAACTTTTTATTTAATCCACTTTCCAAAATTGCCATTCTTCTTGTAATAGGGTAGCTTTACCATCTCTTATCAAAGCTTTTTCCAAAAATATTTTCCAAATTTCCTCAAAATCATTCCCTTTTGTTAAACCTTTCATAAATCTAATTCTACATGTTAATTTATCAGGCTTGCCCCTTTAATGATTCTCCCTTCACTCGCCAAGTTTCTAGCTTTGCAAAGAGAAAGAATAGGAGAGAGAGAGGAAGAGACCCTAAAAATCATGCACACAAAGAACTGCGTTTTCCTGCCCCTTTTCTTTAGATGTCTGAACTGGATTTCCAAGAGCTCAACTGAAAATTTTCAGCCATTTCCACACTACACTGTTATAGTGTGATCATTTGACTTTCAACATTGGCCATTTCTGCACTAGCCTGTTATAGCGCGATGATTCCACTTTCAACATCCTCTGGAATCCTGGGGTTTGCAGTTTCAGGAGGGGCCGGAAACTGCAAGCCCCAGGATTCCAGAGGATGTTGAAAGTGGAATCATCGCGCTATAACAGGCTAGTGCGGAAATGGCCATTGTATGGAATCCTGGGCCATTTCCGCACTGCAGTGTTGTAGTGCTATTATTCCACTTTCAACCTCCTGTGGAATTCTGGGATTTGTAGTTTGATGAGGCTAAAGACATCACTGGCTGAGAATGCTAAATGCCCCTCCCTACACTGCAAATCCCAGGATTCCATAGGATGTTGAAAGTGGAATAATAGCACTATAACACTATAGTGCAGAAATGGCCCTGGAGTTTGCAGTTGAGGGAGGCAGATTTGGGATTCTCAGCCAGAGTCTTTGGCCTCAGGAAACTAAAAACCCCAGAATTCCACAGGAGGTTGAAAGTGGAATAATAGCACTATAACAGTATAGTACAGAAATGCCCTAAGTCACTTCAGTGCCAAAATTTTGAGAACCATCAGGACATTTAATGAAGGGGCAGAGTTTTTATTTAGGGGAGCAATTTTCTTATTTTTCCCCCTCCAATAGCTACACTCCTGCCATTCACTTCCCTTTCCCTGTCCATTCCTGTGTTTCCTGGCTTTTCCCCCCACAGTGCATAAGGACTAGAGGCTTAACTGGCATTTTAAACTGGGCATCAGAAGAATCCAGACCGTATCATTTCTTAGAGACACACAGCCCTGTCTTGGAGAATTGCTGAGAATTTTTTTTTTGGGGGGGGGGGAAGGTTGACAATTCAGCTTTCAAAGTTCCCCGAATTAAGACAATTCAGGGTTCCACATGTAAAGCATTTACAATGGGCCTTTCTGCACCACACTGTTATAGTGCTATGAATCCACTTTCAATTTCTTGTGGAATTCTGGGGTTTGTAGTTTCCTGAGACCAAAGAGCTCTCTGGCTGAGCACTCTAAATGCCCCTCCTTAAACTGCAAACCCCAGGATTCCATAGGGGGTTGAAAGTGGAATAACAACACTATAACAGTCTAGTGCAGAAAGGCTCAATGTCTCACTCTATAGAAATTTGGGACTGAAGGCAAATTTTAGAGGAAGGAGAATTGCTTTCAGGGGAGCAACACAAGTTTGCTAGGAAGCAGAGCAAATCTGTCCATTTTAGCATCTCTCTATTTCTTATCATTCATCCTGGACCCTTTCCACCCATCCAGTTCTTATTCTGGGTTAGAAATAAATACACACACACAATGCATTTCCCCCCTCTAATATTGCATGTCACATACACAAGCTTTTTTAACATACACCTTTTTTTTCGATCCACAGATTTGCCCAACAGATATATTTTTTTCCCCAACCCATTCTCCTCTTTTATGCTTTTTGTCCACCAATATGCCCATTTTTATCTGCATCCACCCCAACACAGACAACACTTTACACATTTTAACGCAAAAACCCTTAGAGGGAACTGCTTGATAAATTTCAGAGGGGAAAAAAAAACCAAAACCAAAGGAGACCAGCATCCCTGATTCGGGAAGCAGGGATGCAGCCCATGGAATAAAATGGATGCTGTGGTCTGAAATGCAGCGAGGGAGCCGCACCGTGGAACGGATGGCCGAAGGAGAGGAAAGAAAAATTAATATAGCCCTTCTCGCGTTGCCGTAGCAATGCCAGCACTTAGATGCTTGTTTCGCCTGGCTCTCCTTGATGGCTTTTTGCGATAAGCGTAATAACAGAGCGCAAGGGTGAGCCCTGTCCATGTTCAATGCACAGCCAAGAGATAAAAACCCCCGGCCTCCAAGAGTCTTCTCCACGCCCTGCCAGGCTCTCCGGTTTTTTATCTGCATTGCAGAAGGTACCAAAACTCTTCCCTGACCTACTATGCAAAATCTCCTCCTCCATCTCTCCCAGGAAAATAAATAAAATAAAAAGAGCGCCTGTTTTCAGAAGAGACGAGCTGGCACCCAGCCTTGCTGTTTTCAGACCAGCGGTTCTTAACCTATTCTTTGCCGCCTGCAAATGGAATTGGTTGCCAGGTTGCCCCAGGACTTAATTCAAGATTTAAATGTTCAACTTAAAGGCTTCTGGAGACGAGGATTCAAATCCCTGCTCAGACCTTGGGAGACCTTGGGCAAATCACATTCTCTCAGCTGCAGAGGAAGGGAAAGGCTAACAAATCCCATTGTCCCCGAACTCTCTGGCATAACACATTTGCTTTGGATTGTAGTTCAAATGTTAAAAAAGCTCTCCAAGGGGCAACACCCTTTTGTCCAAATAGGACCACCAGAGAGAGAGAGACAGAGAGAGCCTTTGAAGTTCAGACTAAAACCCAGAGCGGAGTCACCACCCAGATGACAGCCTGCCCAGCCGCCACTGGCTGAGCCCTTGCTGATGGGCAAGGTTGGCTCTAAGTGCAAAAGGCTCCCCCTTGTTTGCAGAAGGAAGCACACCCGCCAAAATTATTTTCAAAGAAGCAGCTGTGTTAATTAGACCCCTCTCACCCTATACTGTTGTAGTGCTATTATTCTACTTTAATTACCATGGCAACATCCTATGGAATCCTGGGATTTGCAGAGCTCTTTGGCCTCAGTAAACTACAAACCCCAGAATTCCACAGGATGGTGAAAGCGGAATAATAGCACTATAACAGTGTCGTGCGGAAAGGCCCTTAGTCTCTGGTAGCATAAAAAGGAGGAAAGGAGAGGAACAATAGTGATAAAAAGGAACATGGCAGTACCCACTGGCCATATAACAAAAGGAATCTTCTCAGAGAAAGTTTCAAAGTCAGGAAAACTGACATAAGCAGATTTATTTTATTTTTTTTGCTTTCTCACATCCACACTACCTGAGCAAGATCTGAAAGATCCGTTATCGCCCTTTGCAAAAGCAGAGCAGGGGGACATGATTTGTATTTTTCTGGATCCCACTACATTCTGTCCCACTCCCACAACTGTATAAACCTATTTTATACCAGAGGCTTTAATACCATTCTTTACTGCATCTGAAGCAGTGGGTTTATGTCCCCCAAAAGCCCATGTAAAATAAAAACCATTTAGTCTGAAAGGGGCTGCCATAGAGAATATTTCTTCTTATTCAGCCACAGAGATATATTCCTGTTTCATACATGAAGCTCACACGAAAGGTGGTGCCTGGAGGGTTTTTCCTTTTTTTAACCAGATTCCATGCCTTTCATACAACTCCCTTACGCCACTTCTTAAAGAACGATTGTTCAGGGAGCATACGATCTGCTTAACATCAGAGGGGGGAAAAGAAGTAGTGCTTGTGGATGCTATTGATAAATGGAACCTCCAGTTTTAGGAGCAGTCTATCTTTATATAGACCACAAGCTGAACATGAGTCAGCAGTGTGATGCGGCAGCCAAAAAAGCCAATGCAATTCTCGGCTGCATCAATAGGAGTATGGTGTCCAGATCGAGGGAGGTACTGGTACCACTCTACTCTGCTTTGGTTAGACCTCATCTTGAATACTGTGTCCAGTTCTGGGCACCCCAATTCAAGAAGGACATGGTCAAGCTGGAGCAAGTCCAGAGGAGGGCGACCAAAATGGTGAGAGACCTGGAAGCCATGAAGCCCTATGAGGAGCGGCTGAGGGAGCTGGGTGTGTTTAGTCTGCAGAAGAGAAGGTTAAGAGGGGACATGATAGCCATGTTTAAATATTTGAAGGGATGCCACGTAGAGGAAGGAGAGGGCTTGTTTTCTGCTGCTCCAGAGACCAGGACAAGGAGCAATGGATTCAAGCTGCAGGAAAGGAGATTCCACCTGAACCTCAGGGAGAACTTCCTGATGGTCAGGGCTGTCCGGCAGTGGAATCGGCTGCCTCGGAGTGTAGTGGAGTCTCCTTCCTTGGAGGTTTTTAAGCAGAGGCTGGATGGCCATCTGTCGGGAGTGCTTTGAGGGTGTTCCTGCACGGCAGGGGGTTGGACTGGATGGCCCCTGGGGTCTCTTCCAACTCTACATTTCTATGATTCTATGATTTGCTACTGGAGAGCCACAACAAGTGAGGACTGTTGCCTTCCCTTCCTGCTTGAGGTCTCCCCAGAAGTCATCTAGAAGCCATTATGAGGTACAGCTATACATTGTGTGTATGGAAGGGACCTCTTTTTAATCTGAAGCTTGCATTCAGTTTCTGGGAATTACTTGCAGGGCTGTGTTCCAGCAGTGGGCAAAGTCAAGGACAAAGGAGGTGGTGGAACCAAAAATACCAACGTGTTTAAGCTTAGATCCCTTGTGGACTGTATGTTTGTCTTAGGAGAAGCATTCCAGGCTTTTAAAATTGGGTGGCCAAGGTGCACCAAAGCTGGGAAACCAGCCATTCTATTATGCCATCGGAAAGGGGTTGTGACCGTCTGGGGAAGCGCAGAAGGGACCCAAGGAGACACAGATTCAGATTGTGAGGTTATCCGCCTTTGGGATCCAGAATTCTGGGCTAGCTGGGCCCTTTTAGCTGACCCAGCAGGGTTTGATTACCTAGGTTGCTTTGGAATAGAGCCTCCAGGAAGAGGAGCAATCTACCTGTTAGGGACAGAGATGCAGCATGAAGGAGATGCAATCATGCTTTCTTTGTGGGGCTTCGTGGACAGAAAAATAGAAGACCGAAAATATCGAAAAGTCCACTTCTATCTTTGCTAAAGTCTTTTTTTGTTTGTTTGTTTAACAATTGTGGGTGGGTGCAATCTACTTAAAAATGAATTGCCATTCCCTCTTCCACCCTTTTTTAATACTCAGAAAAAGAGTAGTTGGGTCAGTTCTGGGGCCGCACAAAGCCAGCGAGGGCCACACCTTACCCACCCATGATGTAGGAGCCGACAAAATTGCTGGTTCAGCAACAAGGTGACAGAAACAACAAAAACCTCACACCTCACTGGCAATGACAAGATTCTGACAAAGAACATTCTGGTTGAGATTCGGAAGGCCAGGGAGTCCTGTCGAGTCGCAAACCTGTGAATCATATCCAGCTGGAAGAAGCCAAATGTTGCCTCCAAATATTTTTTTAATTTGTGCCTCATTTTATAAGCATATCCAGAAGTTCATTAGTCTGGACATAAGCCAGGAAAACCTGCAAAGCAATTAACACATCACCTGATGCCAGGTCAGGCTCTTTGTCCACCTTGCCAAATATTCTAAGCTTCCTGCTCTTTATTTATCATCTACTACCTGACATCCTTGGAAACTGAGTTAGCAGGACTTTAACCTGGCACCTTCTGCATTCAGGGCCACTGGGCTGCAAAACCCCGCCAGCATTGTGCAAAAACTGGTGAAAAATCCATCCCCTGCCCTATTACTATGAACGATTTCACCATTAGTGATGGTTATGTCAGGGGAGCAGCAAATCCATCTTGGTTTTTAGTCTGAACTTTAAACAACCCACCTGAGGGACTCAACCCTTTTTTGCAAATAGGTTCAGCCTAGGTATCTGCTTGAAAGATCAACATGGAAACCCCAGAGAGCAAGTGATATACAGGCATACCCAAATTAACAACACCTCTGACAATGTAGGTCCTTTTTATAAAGTCTTTTTGTGGCCCCCAGCACCTCTTTCCTCCTTATTCTCTGTCAAGCTGGAAGTTTTTAGCAGCATCAGCATCCAGAGTATGGTGAAGGATGGATAAACACAGATTGTGGGTCTTGGGCTGCGGCAGTGTGTCCGCAGTAAGAAATGCAATAAAAGCTTGAGCCAGAAAAGAAATGGATTCTGCTGTTCCCTACTCCGGACGTATTTCCCAGCTTCTAACAGGCACGGTAAACAGCAGCTGCTTCCAGAATCCCCTTACGGAGCATGCACGGACAGCAAAAGAGAAAGAAAAGGGGATAGCAGATAAGCCCGTCTCACCAGCTGCACCCAGCATGTTATAAAATCCTTGGTACCAAAACGGAAATCATCCAAAAAGTGGAGGCGGGTGAAAGAAAAAGTAATCTCTGGACACATTTCAGAAGAAGCCTTCAGGTAGTCTCCAGAAGGGTCAAAATGTGTTTCTCTATTTACTCAGGGCTTCTCTGACCTGGTTGTTTCATTTCACACATTGCATATTGTTTGGTTTTGCATGAAACGTTTGCTTAAACGTGTTGGAACTGGTCTTCGGCCATTTCCGCACAACATTGTTATAGTGCTATTATTCCACTTTCAACCTCCTGTGGAATCCTGGGATTTGCAGTTTAGGGTAGGGATTAAAATTTTGCAGCCAGAGAGCTCTTGGGCCTCAGGAAACTACAAATCCCAGAATAATTCCACAGGGGGATGAAAGTGGAATAATAGCACTAGAACAGTGCAGGGCGGAAAAGGCCTTTTTTGTGTGATTTTCCTTATTCTTTCCATGCTATTCCTTCCTTCAGCACCAAATTCTCTGTTAGAGAAGCCATGATCACATCAAATTTGCTATCTGAAATATTCAAGAGAAGGCCAGTAAGCATAAAAACGACTCCTCACCAAGCTATCATAAAAAATTTAGATTCTATTCCTTTTCACATTGTCTGAGCTCGAAAGAAACGGGACGTGCCGGTATCCATTTGAGAATCTGTACGCTTTCAATCTGTGCCATCCCTAATTTCAGTAATATTATCTGGATCTCTCTTTCTGGAGGCAGACTGAAGAAGTCCAGAGTGTTATTTTTGTCTCCGTAGCCAAAACTCACTACTCTTTTGGAAAACACTTATGGATTTTTTTTTTTTTTTTGAGCAATAAGAACTCTAATGATCTGTGATTATAATTGCTAGTGATTCTAGTATAAAACATATTTAACACATAGTGTCTAGGTCAAATAGAGAATGATGGTACCACTCTATTCTGCTTTGGTCAGACCCCAGCGGGAATCTTGTGTCCGGTTCTGGGCACCACAGGTCAGGAAGGATATTGCCATCCTGGAATGTGTCCAGAGGAGGGCAACCAAAATGGTTGAAGGCCTAGAAAGCATGGAACTCTGGCCATTTCCGCACTAGCCTGTTATAGCGCGATGATTCCACTTTCAACATCCTCTGGAATCCTGGGGTTTGCAGTTTCGGAAGGGGCTGGCCGGCCCCTCCCGAAACTGCAAACCCCAGGATTCCAGAAGATGTTGAAAAGCGGAATCATCGCACTATAACAGGCTAGTGCGGAAATGGCCACAGTAAGGAGTGGCTTAGGGAACTGGGTATGTCTAGCCTAGAAAAGAGAAGGTTAAGAGGTGATATAATTGCTATGTTTAAATATTTGGAGAGATGCTGTATGGAGGTTGGAGCAAGCGCGTTTTCTGCTGCTCCAGCAACTAGGACATGGTGCAACGGCTTCACACTTCAGGAAAAGAGATTCCACCTAAACATTGGAAAGAACTTCCTGATGTTAAAACCTGGAAGTGTGGTGGAGTCTCCTTCTTTTAAACAGAGGCTGGACGGCCATCTGTCGGAGGAAGCGCTTTGATTGTGTATTCCCGCATAGCAGGGGGTTGGACTGGATAGCCCGTGGGGTCTCTTCCAACTCTACGATTTAGTAAGTTGAATGTACACAGATCTGTAATGGTAGAATAAGACCTTGGATATTAATAGATTCTTCCTTTTCATTGCAGTCAGAGTTCAGTATGCGGGTTAGTTGATGTCACATTAGGATGTGTTATTGTAACAGACCAGTCTTTTTAGTAATGGGTTTTGTTACCATGTTTTAGGCCATTTCTGCACTAGCCTGTTATAGCGCGACGATTCCACTTTCAACATCCTCTGGAATCCTGGGGTTTGCAGTTTCGGGAGGGGCCGGCCGGCCCCTCCCGAAACTGCAAACCCCAGGATTCCTGAGGATGTTGAAAGTGGAATCGTCGCGCTATAACAGCCTAGTGCGGAAATGACCTTAGTTTAGTTTTTGCTCTACATGTATATTGTTTATGCATACTTTGTTTCTTCTCTTGTTCTTTTTTCCTATATAATCATGGAGTCGTAGAGTTGGAAGAATACACTATCCAAGCATTCCCATCCCGCCCCTGTTTAAAAACCTCCAAAGAAGACAGTGTAGCCGTGAATTAGTTTCTTTGTGTCTTCTGCTAAAATATATAAATATTAAATCATAAGAAAAAACCCTTGCTGCTTTAAAATACAGGGTGGGCAAAATGAGGAAAGGCCCATCTGTGGCTGTTTCGCTGGCCCTTGAACCCTGCTAGAATGTCCTTTTTCTGGCCAAGAAAGTCGAACCAGACTTACTGGAAACCCCAGAAGGGGCAATTTGCCTTTGGATAGCTTGCAGAGCCCCCTCTAGCATCATTTAAAATATATATATATATATATATATATATATATATATATATATAAACCTGTTTGCAAATATGAAAAATGGATTCCTGGCCAATTCTGGCTACATTTTTTCTTTGTTTGGAGGTTTTGGCAGTCTCCGCAGCCTCCAGAAATCCTTCCGCCTTGTCTCCTGCTTTAAACAGGCCAGGGGGGCATGAATTGAGGGTGTCACTGTGTTGCTTGTCCCCCTGCAATGATGAAGTTTGGAAGAGAATCTGCACCAGTCAAAATTCTCCCCCATTTCTAAAGCAGGCTAAAAAGGTATAGGAATCTGGCTCTCCTGTCCCTTCCCTCAACTATCCTCTCCCATCTTTCATTATTATTTTTTTAACAGAAAGAGAAAGGATCCAGCTTTGGAACACCCAGCATGGAAAAGAGTGGGCAGCCACGCAGCTGGTGACTCCGGATGACTCGGAGAAAGTAAGCCAAGCTATGTGTTCTTGGAAAACTACATCTCCCAAAGGAATCTGTCAGTCTGAAGTGTATCCACGTAAAAATAAAGTAGGGGGAGATTAGCAGAAGGAGGAACAGGGTGGGGCATTCCTCCATTTGTACCACCAATTTTGATTAATAATAATAATAATAATAATAATAATAATAATAATAATAATAATAATATTTATATCCCGCCTCTCCCAACAGATCGAGGCAGTACTACAACAGTATATCAAATACATTAAAAGCAATTAAAACATAACCCATCCTCCCCACCCACCAACCCATCTAAAACCCCCTAAAACACATTAACTATTAAGAAGAATTTTCCCTATCTTAGGACATATCTGGACCTACCCAGTCATATCAGTCCTATACCATTTTAACAGCCACAGTTCCAGCCTACAGAATCCTAGAATTTATAGTTTGACGACTTCATTGGATTTCTCCTTAGCTGGGTGCTAGAAATCTCTGGCAGAGAATGCTAAGCCCCACACCAAACTACAAATCCCAGGATTCCATAGGATGGAGCTACGGCAAGAAACGGGCTGCTCTGCAGAGTGAAGACACACCCTGAATTTTTCAGAACGCTGGTGGTTGATTTATTTATTTTTTTGAAGAAGAGACTGGGTTTTAGAAGAGGACAAATTCTGGGAAAGACACAACCCACAATAGCATGAAAAAACTCCAACCCCTTGACTGGCTTTTCTCTCCTCCCCACTAAGCCTCAAGATTTCTCCTGAGTCAGGATCAATTTTCTTCCAGGAGCATTAGTGTCATTAAATTATTCAAAACACATTCATGCTGCCCCAGACTTTAAGCTCCTATGGCCATGAATACATTAGACCCCTTGAAGCAAAGCAAGGAGGCTCCCTTTGCAAAAGGTATCCACTGAAAGAAGAGGTTAGTTATGAGAAAGTGGAAGGTCCTGGACTTTAAAGATCAGCCTGTAAAAATGTGCATGCCGCTTTATTTTAAAATGTCCATAAAATATAATGCACCGAAGACATCCCAACCTCAGATTTGCAAGGAAGTGGCCCACTGTTGGAAATTCAGATAGACTGCTCTTGCATTTAAGCTCAGGTATACATGGCTAAGAGTCAATGGATCCCTCATGGTTCTGTTTTTCCATCTCTGGCTCCCTCTTTAAGAATCTGGTGCCCCTTATCAACCTAAGGTGGATATAGAAATTATCGTCATTCACGTCAACCTGCAACCTCATCATATGGAGGGATCTACCTTCTCTTGCTCTTTCGGTTCTTTTCTTGTTTTATCTGTCAAGATATTAGCGTTAAGCTATGGAGTCAAACTGTTGTTATATTTTTAAGTAATGTCTGTCACCAGTTTATGATTTTCCCCCCAGATTTTGTTTCTTTTCCATTATTCTCTGTATATATACATTTTTACATATTTGTGTCTTTGTCTCTTATATATTTATATTTGAATCTGGTGCCTGGATGCACTCTGCTGCGGTAGGCTGCAGAGGGATAGAGATGCAGAAGACTTTTTATTGCTTTGCACGGTGGCCATGGTGTGGTTGTGGAAAACATGGATTGATTCCCCTGAAAAAGCATTTTTTCAAAACCTGTGTGCGTGTGTGTGTGAGAAAGAGAGAGAGAATCAAAGTTCCACCTGCAGCATTCAAGTCTGGGGAAGACCACCCCATGCACACATGCATCGTATTGCTCAAGGCTGTGGTGTGCAAGCAACAATTTGCCTTTGAAATTGAAGCTCACCCAATCCCTCAAGCCCTCCAAACACAGAGCCACAGTCTCATTTCTGCAATATTTCTGCCATACCACCCACCCACCTGTGCGTCACTTCAGTGCAAACTGAGACAGGATTTCCTAGTGGTGTTTTCGGTGAGATGGGTAACCCACCACTGCCACAAGAGGAGAGCTGGACCCACAGTCTAAGGGTGAGGAGGGCAAAGGAACCTTCGTGAACTCAGCCCCTCAAACAACTGTGAATTGAAATGCTCCACAAAGCTCTGAAATATCCCCAATTCTTTTCCAGATTTGCCAAATCCTCTTGCAAAATAGGGTTCCAGGCAGGGGCTTGGAAAAGTCATTTTCATCCCAAAACAGAACCAGTTTGGGCAGATCCCTGTTCTGCCAGAGTTCCTTCTCCCTCAACTCATGAAGCATTTTGGTTTGCATAATGCCAGCTAGCTAGATGTAGATGGAGAGTGCACCAGTATTGCATTTTTCTTTTAAGCATCCCTGGTTAGAACAATCCAGGCAATTAGGCTTGAAACACACATTCCCTCCCCTCCCCAAAAATGTCAGTTTTAAATGAAAATGCATACAGGTGAAAACGTTGGCATGCATACCTTGGGAGGCAGAAATACAGTATCGAAAGATCTGGGATAAAGGAGCCAAGCTCACCTTTCGGGGTCAGTTTCAGTCTGGGGATCTTTTGGGAGGCGACGAAGCAGAAGAGCGAGAAGAGGCAAAAGGTTCTCATCATCTTCTTATTTTTTTGCAGGGTGAGACTCTGAAGGTTCAAACCGATGAGCTGCTGCAGTGGAAGAAGGAAGAAAAAAAAAAACCCCACAGAAGGAAGACCAATGTGCTGGAGCTTTCCAAAAGGCGGCGGTCTCCCTTTCTCCCCTCCCACTGTTTTCTAATTTATGGACCCTTGGAAAAAAATATATCGAACCATGAAGTGGCAGCGTCAGCAAAAGCTCCCCCAAAGGGAGGGAAGAAATCTGTATTAAACATGACCAAGCCCTGGTTTTGAAATCCGGTGTGCAATTGTACAGAGCGAGATCTGAAGAGGGAAAGGAAAGAGAACTGTCAGGAGAGAATCAACAGGGGGGCATCACATTGGACCACAAACACCTTGCAGGGGGTTTCGTCACTTGCCTGCCTGCCTGCCTGCCTGCTAGGGTATAGCTATGGGGGGATGCAAAATGAAGGCATTCCCCTCCCCAAATAAAAATTCCTCCCCCTTGAGAAATTTTCCTTCAGTCCCCAAATATCTAACATTACAGAAGGTGAGACACTGAAATTTTTTTCCTATGTAGAACCCTTCCAGAAAGCTAAACATGGCGTAGAGATTTGGGGGTTAGACTACGACTCCGGAGACCAGGGTTTGAATCCCTGCTCAGCCACGAAACCTCGTGGGAGACCTTGGGGAAGTCACACTCTCTCGGCCTCAGAGAGAGCCCAGGGCAAACCCCTCCCCCTTCACTAATCTTGCCCTACGGGTCGCCTTCGGGTTGCCATAAATTGGAAATGATGTGAAGGCACGCAATGGCAACAAGAACCTGTTGGAAAACATTTATGGGTTTTCCAAAGATGAAGAAATCTAATGATGCAATTATCTGTGGTTATGAAGATTAGTAATTCTAGCAAGTGGAAGGGAGATCTGTAATTGTAGAATGAGCGCCAACCTGGACGATGACTCTGGAAACCAGGGTTCAATCCCCCGCTCGGCCATGGAAACCCACTGGGGGCCCCGGGCGCATCACGCACTCTCAGCCCTAGAAAATGCTATGATAGGGAGGCCATAAGATGGAAATGACTCAAAAGCACACAAAAGCAATGACAGAATAAGACAGGGGGTATAAACTGAATTTTCTTTTTCATTGTGTCGGTATGGGGAGGGTCAGAGTTCCTTTCTGGTTAGGATGTGCTTAGTGAGTCTTTCAGTAACGGGCTGCGTTAGGATGTTCTCGTCCCAGTTTGATTCAATTTAGTTTAGATTTAGTTCTAGTTACCCATCTATGTTATCCATTGTTCTTTTGCTTCCTTTTCTTTTTTTCCTGTTGTAGATTAGCTTGCTTCCTATTTTCTGTTAAAATCAATAAATAATAAATCTGGAACAACAAGAACTTTTCTACTTGCCGTGTGTGCAATTCCTCCGTTCTGTCTGTCCCCTTTTCTTTGGATGCCTGAAACTCCTGTTTCTAAAAGCCCAACTGAATTTTTAAATTACAGCAGTGCTAGAAATTTCGAGACTGAAGGAAAATTTCACGGGGAAGGGCAACACCCCCATTTTGTAGCTACACCCCTGCTATAAACCTCTATATGACTTTTGGAGTAGGGCTCGTGGGCGTTCCAGACATCGGACTGTGCCTCCCAGCATTCCTCTCCATTGCTGGTTGTGACTCTGGACTTGAGGGAGATTTGAACCTCCACAATCACTAGACTTGGGGGGCAAGGCACTCCCTGAAATGATCTGGCAAAATGGGACCCCCAAGACTCCTATGTCATTGAGCCTGCTTAAGCATTACTAATTAGAAGTGTATTCAGTGATCAAGCACTAAGAAACTTTTAAGGGCCCTTCCGCACCACACAATTATAGCACTATGATTCCACTTTAACTATTATGAGTGCATTCTGGGATGCGAAGGCGAGGGAGGCAGCAGAACTATCAGGCAGAGAAGTTTAAATCCCTCACGCAACTACAAATCCCAGGATTCCATAGGATGGAACCAGGGCCATTTCCGCACTAGGCTGTTATAGCACGATGATTCCACTTTTAACCTCCTATGGAATCCTGGGGTTTGCAGTTTTGGGAGGGGCTGGCTCCCAGGATTCCAGAGGATGTTGAAAGTGCAATCATCGCGCCATAACAGACTCGTGCGGAAATGGCGAACAGCAGTCATAGTGGAATCATAGTGCTATAACTGTGTAGTGTGAACGACAGCTGTTGTCCTGGAGCTCTTCCAGGAATAAGAAAGGCTGCCTGTCGTTTATCCTCAGCACACTTACTTTGGAGTAAGCAACGCTTAGTGAAGACCTGAAGGGCACTTCCAAGTAGACATTTTACTTGCAAGAGTCTTTGCATTAAAGAATGTTTCAAGGAAGATGAATGGAAAAAAGTAATTTGCCCTTCCTCGCCACATGGGAAAGGGATAGTTATCCACATATATGGCCATTTCCGTACTATACTGTTATAGCGTGATTATTCCACTTTCAAAATCCTATGGAATCCTGGGATTTGCAGTTTCGGGAGGTGTCGGCTGGCCCCTCCCGAAACTGCAAACCCCAGGATTCCATAGGATTTTGAAAGTGGAATAATCACGCTATAACAGTGTAGTGTGGAAATGGCCTCAGTGTACAGCATGATAATGTTTTTGGGAGGGAGTACAAGTTCCAGAATTCTGATTGCTTGCCAGCTGGTGGCTGCTGGGAATTGGAATGCAAAATTGAGAGGCGCACAGTTCCCACGCCTGGCCTGGCATTGAAGTGGGTAGCGTAGCCACCGCCTGCTAAAAGTTCACATGGGTTGCTTGCTCCCACCTACTCTCACTTCAATGAGTCTGCAACCAAATGTTGCAGCATGCAGCACTGCTCTTCGATCCACTCATTCCATTACCATGAAGGAGGCCGTCTGCCTGCACTTCTGCCAAACTCAGGCTTCTCCAAATCTGGCCGAGACCTCCATCTTGGGTGTGACTACTTTCTATTGCCATTTGGTTAGCTAAAGGACAACCCTTGGTTCTGTACACCAGAACTAAAAGGAGGCCTGTTGCAACAACCACACCGTAAGCTTCCAGATTTCTCTGCTTCCAAAGGAAACCGGATGGAGGTAAGCATGCATGCCCAATGTTAGAATTCCTCCCCATAAAGTGAAGCAGGCAGCAGATTGTCACAAAGCTATGAGGGTTTGTGCAGCAAGACCTGAATCGAAAGCAAGAACAGCAGACCTGCTTTAGCTAAAAATGGGAACAAGCTATCAGAGAAAGTAGGAATGACTTTACCCCGTAGGTTGATCTTCTATTTTGTGTTTTTTGGGAAGCATCCAGACACCTCTCCCCATTTGCCTTCAGCTACTGCAGCAGACGGTTCATTTCTGGAAACAGATAGGCTTCCCAGAAAAAAGAAGAAAAAAAGAGATTTTAATGGTGCACCCTCTCCTGGCAATTTCAGAGTAATGCAGATGCTTGCAGTTTTTTAAAAAACCCCACACCATATTATTCACTGCTGTGTCATGATCAGAACTACACCTTCCAAAATCCCCTGCTCGGCACTGCCATTCTAGTTTCAACCTGCTCCTGGGTCATGCTCAGAGTTCAGACAAAAGTTCTTTTAGGACTACAACTCCCATAATCCCCCAATCAGCTTCACTGCTGTACCGCAAACCAATTGCTGCATCATGCTTGCAGCATGAATAATGTCCCTTTTGATGGGATGCAGCTCCCAGAATCTTCCAGCCAGCATAGCTTCCGCATTTTCAACTCACTGCTTGGTCATGCTCGGTGTTTGGGCAAAGCTTCTTTTTAGACTACAGCAACCAGAATCCCCTAGGCATAGGCTTTAAATGATCAGCTCTGTCATCTCTGGAGCATACTGTCCAACCTTTCACAACTGAAAATTGGGATAGATGCAAGCAAGCAAATTCAGAGTATGCTCAAGATGGCAGAAATTATTAATAAGAAGATTGGGAAAGACTGCGGAAGTTTGCTTTTGCGACAAGAAAGAGATTTATGGCCCAGCGGCACGGTCCAAATTAGCAAAGCAACATGAGCAAGGTTTATTTCTGCAGCAGAGGCAGGTATCCGCTTTGTGGAGGTCCAAAGTGAGACAAAGCACATTGCTCTGCATCCACGTTATACACACTAAATAGGTAGGTTTCTTCCTGTAAACATTCAGAAAAAAATTAACATGTAGTTCAAAGTACATCCTCTCTGTCTGGTATCTTTCAAAATTTCCAGACAGTCCCCATCTGTTTATCAAAGAGTTTATCCAACAGATGCTGCGTATCAAACAGCATGTGAAATTTAACTAACAGGAACTTAGGTGTTTGCTTTGTTTCTGCTGTGAAACCTTAAAACAAGGAACGAAGTTGCAAACCAAGGGGGAAGCTCCCTTTCTTACCTGGGCGTTAAAAAACACGGGACCGAGCTAAGGCTCTTTGGCCCTTTCCGCTCTGCACTGTTATAGTGTTATGATTCCACTTTCAACTTCCTGTGGAATTCTGGGGTTTGTAGTTTCCTGAGGCCCAAGAGCTCTCTGGCTGAGAATGCTAATTTCCCCTCACTAAACTGCAAATCCCAGGATTCCACAGGATGTTGAAAGTGGAATCATAGCAGTATAACAGTGGCCCTTTTCGCATCCTTTTTTTCTTGCGTGAGTGCCCCTTGAGCATTGCGTGAGTGGGAGTGTCGCTTCGTATGATGCACTCCCCCTCGCGCGACGCTCACGAGGCTAAAGCGGGGCGCGCATGCATGTTTTGATTTTTGGCTTTAAGCCAAAAATGCCCCTCGCTTGCGCAATGCTCGCGGCGCCCTCGCGCACTTACCTCTGTGCGGTGTGTCGGCAAGGCGGCCCGGTCGCGCTTCCTTCCCCCCGTGCAGCCTACAACTCCCAGACTGCGCTGCGGAACGAAGGGGCGGGGCGCTAGGGCGACGGTCACGCTAACAGGAAGCGTCCTGCGGTACGAAGAAGCAGGGAAGCGGCAGCGTTTCGGATGAGGCTTCTTGCGCAAGACACCCTCCCCCGTCGCGCAAAAGGGTAACGTGAGAAAAGGGCCAGTGTAGGGCGGAAATGGCCTTAGTCTGTTTAATTTACGTGATGCTCTTGTTTCTAGGGAACGGATGTAAGAAAGAGCTGATAAGACTCATAAAACAATTTAACACAGGATCAGCTGGAGCATCATAGAATCATAGAATCATAGAAATGTAGAGTTGGAAGAGACCCCAGGGGCCATCCAGTCCAACCCCCTTCTGCCATGCAGGAACACCCTCCAAGCACTCCCGACAGATGGCCCTCCAGCCTCTGCTTAAAAACCTCCAAGGAAGGAGACTCCACTACACTCCATGGAGGCAGCAGATTCCACTGCCGGACAGCCCTGACTGTCAGGAAGTTCTTCCTGAGGTTCAGGTGGAATCTCCTTTCCTGCAGCTTGAATCCATTGCTCCTTGTCCTGGCCTCTGGAGCAGCAGAAAACAAGCCCCCTCCTTCCTCTACGTGGCATCCCTTCAAATATTTAAACATGGCCATCATGTCCCCTCTTAACCTTCTCTTCTGCAGACTAAACATACCCAACTCTCTAAGTCTATCCTCATAGGGCATGGTTTCCAGGCCTCTCACCATTTTGGTCACCCTCTTCTGGACTTGCTCCAGCTTGTCAATATCCCTCTTGAATTGGGGTGCCCAGAACTGGACACAGTATTCAAGATGGGGTCTAACCAAAGCAGAGTAGAGTGGCACCAGTACCTCCCTCGATCTAGACACCAGACTCCTATTGATGCAGCCAAGAATTGCATTGGCTTTCTTGGCTGCCGCATCACACTGCTGACTCATGTTCAGCTTGTGGTCTATGAAGACTCCTAGATCCCTTTCGTCTCTGCAGAGCTGGGTGTATCTCAGAGAGAGAAGACACCCCCACCATGGAATAGCTCACATTTTATCCCCCTGCCCGACGCAGGTTTCCCTCTCCTTGGACAGGACCCAGAAGTTACAGCTGCCCCTTTACTAAGCAATGCCAACTTTCTGCTATCAACTTGGTTTACTCCTTACAGCCTTGTTGTCCTTCAGACTTGGGGGTGCCTCCCAAGAGTCCCAAGAGAGGAGGACACCTTCCTTCTTATAAGCATGTCTAAAATGTGTTATACTTATAAGCTAATACATATGTGTTAGTAATACATGTTAATAATAATACTGCAGACACTAAAATATATTTTATTTCTCTCACGGATATCTCAAGACTTCTGACTTCCCATTGGGGGGAACAAAAAACGAATTTCTAGTTTTGAGAGGGAGGGTTTCATTATTATTAATTTTTAATCATACGTTTGCCTGAGCTGATTAGGAAGGGCGTGGCAGCCCTGCCTGTCTTCTCCTCCCTGATCGATTGACTGAGGCCATTTCTGCACTACGCTGTTATGGCGCTATTATTCCACTTTCAACATCCTGTGGAATTCCGGGGTTTGTAGTTTACTGAGGCCAAAGAATTCTCTGGCTGAGAATGCTAAATGCCCCTCCCGAAACTGCAAACCTCAGGATTCCATAGGATGTTGAAAGTGGAATCATATCGCTATACTAGTCTAGTGCGGAAATGGCCTGAATACAGAGTACCTTTGCATCTTGAATTCAGTTTGCAGCAATTGAAGTAAGCTGAGGACAAAGATGGAAAGCAGGAGGAGGAAAGAGAAACTGGGACATTTTAAAAGCAGCTGAAAAAGTGGGATGACAGAGGATTAACCGCGACTGTCCAGATCAAACTGGGGGAGTGTATTCCAAAGCAGAAACATAAGTTCTTTGTTGGACTGTGGCTGAGAGAGTTATATAAAGCCAAGTACCTGTGAGTATTCAGTCCTTCTGTGATATCCTAGCAAGGAGATAGGGAGTAAGTCAATCAGGGAGAGTGTGGCTATTTTGGGAGAGTTAATTCTCGGTGGAAGCCTAACGAGAAGCAGAAGAGTAACTGAACCTTAGTTGGATGTGGTCAGAGAGTGTGACCTAGGCCATTTCCACACTAGCCTGTTATAGCGCGATGGTTCCACTTTCAACCTCCTCTGGAATCCTGGGGTTTGCAGTTTCGGTAGGGGCCGGCCTCTATAGAGTTGGAAGAGACCTCAAAGGACATCCGGCCGTCCCCTCCCGAAACTGCAAACCCCAGGATTCCATAGGATGTTGCAAGTGGAATCATAGCGCTATAACAGGCTAGTGCGGAAATGGCCCTAGATTGGGGGCTGAGCCTTTGGTGGGAGTGTAGCCAAAGGGCTGTTTTATGATACTTGGGCTTTACACGCGAGTCTAAAGCTATATATGAACTGTCTAAAAAGCGCACTGAGAAAATATATCCATCTTGATCTGTGTTTGAAATCAGAAATGCTACTTTATTCTGGTTGTTATTGTAATAAATGTTAAAGTATATTTTTTATAAATACTGACATGGCTATACAGTAACACAGAAAACAAGCTGCAATAAAGTTTTGAAAAACTTTGAAAACCCTCACCCATTTATACAAAGGTGCTGTTATAAGGGGGGATGGCAGAGCTGCGTGGTAAAGATGCAGCTTTACCTTATCAGACTGGGAATTGCCACACCAAACTGGGAAAAATAAGGACCTCTCACCCTCCATTTTGCTTATGCTGATGGGGAAATTCTGCAAACTATAGTTCTACCAAGAAACTTCCTCCAAATTGTGCTTGCAGTTAATCTCTAGCAATGCGAATGGCTGTAAATTTCATCCTTGCAAGCAACTAAGAATGATGTTACAATTTCTCTCGCGGTGCAAAAGTTGTGGAAAACTGTGCCGTTTTCAAAATTTCATTGTAGTTCAGGACTGATTTGGTACAAAAAAATTCATGGTTTTTTTCCCCCTCTTCCTAAGAAAACAACATTTCCTGCACGAAAAGTAAGTTTCCTACACAGGCCCTTTTCGCATTAAGTCTTCTCGCGCGAGCGGGGGAGGGCGGCTCGCGCCAGAAGCCTTCTCCGGGAGGCTGCCGCTTCCCCCTCCTTCCTTCCGCAGGCGAAGGAACAAGCAGGGAAGCGGCAGCCTCCTGGAGGCTGCGGCGGCTCGCGTGTCCGTCCATTCCCCCCCCCGCGCGCGAGAGAAAGGAGCCTGTCCCCTCCATCCCCCCCCGTGCGCGCGCGAGAAAGGCACTCGTCCCGTCCGCCCCCCCCGCGCACGCGAAGCAGGACGTGTCGCGCAAGCGCCCTGCCCCGTCCCTTCCTTCCGCAGGGGCGGAGGGAAGGAAGCGCGACCCGGCCGGCTCCCGGACGCTCCGCACGAAAGGTAAGTGTGCGCGGGCGCCGGGAGCGTTGCGCGAGCGCGGGTGATTTTCGCTTGGAAGCGAAAATCAAAAAACCCGCGCTCGCGCCGCTTCAGCCCCGTGAGCCCGGCGGAAGTGGGAGTGCGTCGTGCGGAGCAACGCTCCCACTCCCGCGAGGCTCACGGGGCTGTCGCGCGAGAAAAGGCCCGTGCGAAAAGGGCCACAGAAAGGCTTCACCTTCTGTGCCGAAAACAAGTTACCTGCCCAGAAAACAGCATCATTTTTCATAAACCTTGATGTTTTCTTTTTTTTTAAATATCATTTTATTAAAGTTTCACAATTAAAACAACCATTTATTATTGCTATTTCACATGAATTATTTCTTGAATCTTCCAAACTGATCTAGACTTCATTTCCAAAATCTCTTAACATTGTTATATCCTTGTACTGCATTTTCCAGCCATTTTAAACGTTAGTACATAGCATTTCCATTACCATATTCCTGCTTCATGATATCTGCCGTAATCATCACAATGAAATTTTTCCACATATTACCATGAATTATGGACTTCTATCAAAGGTCACCCAGCAAACCTTGATGTTTTCTATGGGGGGAAAAACAGACACAGAACTGCAAAGATCCTCTCCCCCTTGCATTCTTTTTGTTAGGCTCTCCCACACTCAAAAAAAGCCATTTTTTATTTATTTTTCTCCAATTATTTCCAAATATTCTTTCCATTCCTGTGCAAACTCTGTGGGGAGGGAGAGGAAGTAGAATAGGGCCAGTCCTTGTTTCCATTCCAATTTAAATTACTACGAAGGAGTGTTCACTCCAGTTCATTTTTAAATGATCCCATAATTGTCATCTGGAGTTCCGCACAGTTTTTAATTAACCTGTGAATTAGGCATCCAGATGTCCGCTCATTGTACCAGCTGCTCAGAGCGAGTCCTCCTCTCAGAAGAACATAAGAGGAAAAAGCAAATACCTTTCTTTCTGGACTTTACTATGTTTAGTTCCAGGTAGGAAAGTCCAATCATTGTAGGTTTGGAATGGAACAAGAGTGGGAAGAAACTAACAAGCTGAGTCCCCTTACCAGCATCTTCCAGATGCAAGTTGCCTGAATAAGGAACGAGCAAGCCTTGAGCAGCCCTTATATAGAGCCAGACAGGCTCTGGTTGGTTGCTCAAGTCATGTAACACTGTTGGGCTGCAATAGAATCCTAGAATCATAGAGCTGGAAGAGGCCCCGTGGGCCATCCAGTCCAACCCCCTGCCATGCAGGAACACCCATCAAAGCATTCCTGACAGATGGCTATCCAGCCTCTGCTTAAAAACCTCCAGAGAAGGAGACTCCACCACACTCCATGGAGGCAGCCGATTCCACTGCCGGACAGCCCTGACGGTCAGGAAATTCCTCCTGAGGTTCACGTGGAATCTCTTTCCTGCAGCTTGAATCCATTGCTCCTTGTCCTGGTCTCTGGAGCGGCAGAGAACAAGCCCGCTCCATCCTCAACATGACATCCCTTCAAATATTTAAACATGGCTATCCTGTCCCCTCTTATTTATTTTATTTATTTATTTGTATCCCGCCTCTCCATATGGATCGAGGCAGCAAACAACTTACAAATAGCATGTATTTCGATACATTTTTCTATACATGCCCCCAACAAGCTGGGTACTCATTTTACCAACCTGCAGAAGGATGGAAAGCTGAGTCCACCTTGGAGCCTGGTAGGATCGAACTCACAACCCTGTGGCTTGCAGTACTGGCATTTAACCACTGCGCCACCAGGGCTCCTAACCTTCTCTTCTGCAGACTAGACACCCGCAGCTCCCTCAGCCGCTCCTCATAGGGCTTTGTGGCTTCTAGATCCTCCACCATTTTGGTCACCCTCCTCTGGACATGTTCTAGCTTGTCGACGTCCTTCTTGAACTTCAGTGCCCAGAACTGGACACAGTATTCCAAATGAGGTCTAATCAATGCAGAATAGGGTGGTACCATTACCTCCCTCGATCTAGACACCATACTCCTATTGATGCAACCAAGAATCACGTTGGCTTTCTTGGATGCTGTGTCACACTGCTGGCTCATGTTCAGCTTGAGATCTACCAAGACTCCTAGATCCTTTTCACACGTACTGCTATCCAATACCTTTGGCCATCGGAAGGGTGGCGCTGTGGCACAGTAAAAGACCAAGTTACTATCTCCATTGGTTTGAGTCAGGGTAATGAACGTCTGGCTGGAGCCCTGAAAAGTTCCTTTTGCTTTGGACTACAACTCCTCTACCAGTGGCCATAATGGCTAGGGAATTCTGGGCAATGTAGTCCCAAACAAACAGATTCTCCCAAACAGTGCAACCCCAGACCTTTGAGCTCTGGTCAATTGCTGGCAAAAACAGGACAGTTACGCAATGTTGCTATTCAGCATGGTGGAAAATATTCTCTGTGTGTTTGAATGACTAGTTGTGAGCAACGTAATGCATCACACTTAATGAGATTGCCAGGTTGGGGGGCACCGTCCCTTGGTCTCAGGTTGCGGCTTGAGGACTTTGGGTCCTGAAGTCACCCTGAACCCGCAACTCTAACTGCAATTCGACCTCCTCCCAGCATAATGTTGGAAATGGAGTCATCTTTTATAGAAACTCAACATTACAACCCACATCGATATATGAAAGTGGACAAGGGGGATGTGTAATTGTGCAAATCGCCTGGAATGGCAGAGTAATGCATTTAATGGGCACTTATGGCCCAAATAATGGGAAGTCAACATGGCAGGAAAGTTTATTAAGAAAGACATCAGGACTGGATTTGGGATATATGGTTTGCACGGCATTTGGAATGGAGTTGTTGAGCCGAATAAAGATAAATGTTCCAGCAAAGAAACTGAGAAAGACCAAAGATGACAACTTCAAACCCTTTTTAAATATTGAGTATTTTGGATTAATAGACAGGAGGTGATGTTTGCAACCAAATGTCCAGAGATTATACTTCTTTATTTTTTCCCCCAAATCATCATGAACATTTCTTTAGGAGAGATATGTTTTAGATTTCTAAGAAAGTGGCCAACTTGGGTCATTTCCACACTACGCTGTTATAGTGCTATTATCCCACTTTTCAGCATCCTGTGGAATTCTGGGGTTTGTAGTTTCCTGAGGCCAAAGAGCTCTCTGGCTGAGAATTTTAAAGGCCCCGTCCTTAAATTGCAAGCCCCAGGATTCCATGGGAGGTTGAAAGTGGAATAATAGCACTATAACAGTCTAGTGTGAAAAGGGTCTATGATTCTACAGGAAAAAGAACAGGAGAAGAAAACAAATTATACCTAAAATTATACCTAATATCTGTAACCATCCAATATGTGGTGTTCTCAGCAACTTCCCTGGAGGGCTGATGTTTTGCCTGTTTTCCTCCAGGTAAATACTTCTGTTCTAAATCTGAGTGAAGTTTGTGAGTGCAAGTTATCCAGGACATGGCAACACCACATAGAATCATAGAATCCCAGAGTTGGAAGAGACCCCAGGGGCCATCCAGACCAACCCTCTGCTATGCAGGAACACCCATCAAAGCATTCCCAACAGATGGCCATCCAGACTCTGCTTAAAAACCTCCAAAGAAGGAGGAGACTCCACCACACTCCATGGAGGCAGCAGCAGATTCCACTGATAGACAGCTCTGACCATCAGGAAGTTCTCCCTGAGGTTCACATGGGATCTCTTTTCTGGTAGATTGAATCCACTGCTCCTTGTCCTAGTCTTTGGAGGAGCAGAAAATAAGCTTGCTCCCTCCTTGACATGACATTCTTCAAATATCTAAACATGGCCATCATCTCCCCTCTTAACCTTCTCTTCTGCAGACTAAACACACTCAGCTCCCTCAGCCATTCCTTATAGGGCTTCATGGCTTCCAGGCCTCTCACCATTTTGGTCTGGACACAGTCCAGCTTGTCAATATCCTTTTTGAAATGAGGTGCCCAGAACTGGACACAGTATTCCAGATGAGGTCAGACCAAAGCAGAAGAGAGTGGTTCCATTACCTTCCTCGATCTAGACACCATGCTCCTATTGAAGCAACCAAGAATTGCCTTGGCTTTCTTGGCTGCTGCATCACACTGATGGCTCATGTTCAGCTTGTGGTCCACCAAGACTCCTAGATTCCTCCTAGATCCCCCAGGCCACTTTTGTGGTAAGAGTGGTTTAGCAATGGAACTAAT
The DNA here is from genome assembly GCA_948474755.1 of Ctenosaura bakeri. Taxonomy (NCBI): domain Eukaryota; kingdom Metazoa; phylum Chordata; class Lepidosauria; order Squamata; family Iguanidae; genus Ctenosaura; species Ctenosaura bakeri. The sequence goes on along the minus strand of CAOLHI010002373.1, from coordinate 79,409 downwards.
TGCCTAGAGAAGTGGAAGGGCCTCTTTCTCTAGACGTCTTCCAAAAGAGGCTGGACAACTCCCTGCTAGGGATGCTCTAGCTGGAGTTCCTGCATTGAGCAGGGGAGTTGCACTTGATGGCCCATGGGGTCCCCTCCAGCTCTAAGATTCTCTAATTCTATGGCATTTTTGAAAGCCAGATTGGTGCAGTGACTTGAGTGTTGGACTAGGACCCTGCAGACACGTGTGCGATTCCCTGTTTAGTCATGGAAACCTACTCGGTGACCTTGGGTGTGTCACATACTTTCAGCCACAGAAAAGTCCATGATAGGTTGCCATAAGGCAGAAATGACTTGAAGGCCCACAACAACATAGCAACATAGTTCCTGCATAGCAGGGGATTGGACTTGATGGCCTCTGGGGTCTCTTCCAACTCTATGATTCTATGAACAACAAAACTTCTGGTTGAGCATGTTGGTGTTGCCCACTAAGGTGCGGAGGTTTGCAGAGTGAAAATACCCCTTCCCACTGTTCTTTCTACTGCCTTAAGTGGATGTGGAATATACTGCCTGGAGCAAGCCTGTCTTTTGCTGCTCTGGAGACTAGGACACGGAACAATGGATTCAAACATCAGGGAAATAAATTCCATCTACACATTAGGAAGAACTTCCTGACTGTAAGAGCGGTTTGACAGTGGAATACGCTGCTGCCTGGGAGTGTGGTGGAGTCTCCTCCTTCTTTGGAGATTTTTAAACAGAGACTGAATGGCCATTTGTTGGGAGTGCTTTGATGGTGTTTCTCGTTTGGTAGACGGGGGCTGGACTGGATAACCCTTGAAGTCTCTTCCAGCTTTAGGAGTTTATGATTCTATGCTGCATGTCCACACATGGAAAAAAAACACCCCACAACGTTTTAACCTGTGCCCTATCGTCCCCAAGAGTGTCCACACAGGGATTTCTGGAGGACCATGAAATGGGCACAAAAATGCCTCCCATCTTTTTCTCATCCTTTTGAAAACTGCGAGTAAATGCATTTTTTTCCCCTTTAGAACAATTCCATAGCATGTCTCAAATTTTCAAAGAGATCCATGACTTTAAAAAGGTGAAGAAACCCTTGTGGATAGGAGAATAAACAATAGTTGTGTGGATTAGTGGGCTTACCGGTGTGACGTTTAGCTGGGGGCTTTAAAGATTGTGGGTCTTGGAGTGTGTGTGTGTGTGCGAAACTGTAGCTTGTAAGCCTTTTGGAGCAGAAAATTGCATTTTCAGCTGAAACATCCACAACTTTCCCCCTCTTAGCACTGTTTCTGCTTTCTTCCCATCCCTTTCTGAGCTTGGAAGGATATTTTGGTGCACATGGAAGAAACTATTACTCTCAGAATTTTGCAGTCAGTACACTTCTGGGGGATTTTGGGAGTTGTAGTCTCCCTGACCCTTCCTATGTGTGCTATTTCTCAACAGTAAATACCTAAATATCTGTCCACTTGTCCTTTAGAGGTAGGTCTTCCCCCTGACGGATTATAACGCCCATCACTCCTGGGCAGCACATGGGTGGGGATTATGGGCATTACAATCCAACCCAACTGATGGAGCAAGACTGGCATATAATGTGTCATTGGCACAGACAGCACTAAAATCAATTGATAAAAAAAAACACCGTAGAAATTGTAAGTCCATCGTGGATAGTTTGTTTTTTCCCCCAAGAGGGCAGAAGGAATTGAACAGGCAGTTGTATTTTTATGAAAAAAGAGACTGTGATGAAAGAATCCACTCCAGCAACGATAGGACCTAAGTTCCAGAGATGTGGACACGAAAACGTTAGTGAAAACAATGTGATCCTGGGCATAAAAGAAAATTTGGTAGAAATTTAGGCAGAAATAGCAGGGGAAGAATAGAGAGAAGTTGCAACACCACCACCACCCACACAAAAAAAAGGAGCAGTTCAACCCGTTTCAGCAAAACTTTTTATCCCAAACCAACAAGATGCACGTATGAATCGAACCAACCAGGTAAGCCTTGCGTAAGTAAAGAAAAACATTTCAAACCCGCTGGAGATCACTCAAAAGCTTCTTCCAAAATGCATTCAGAGATTTTTCTTTCTCTTTCGCCAATCTCCACTTTTCTTAGGACCTTTCCACACTATACGGTTATAGTGCTATTATTCCACTTCCAACCTCCTGTGGACGAGTTTGTAGTTCTTTGAGAGCTCTCTGGCCGAGAATTCGAAAGGCCCCTCCCTAAACTGCAAACCCCAGGATTCCACAGGATATTGAAAGTGGAATGAGAGCGTTATAACAGTGTAGTGCGGAAATGGTCCTAGGATTTCCATTTTGGTGGCCAGATTTCTAGACCTATGTTGGAGGTAGCTGGTGAAGCAATCCAATTTGCTTTTCCCTTTTCTCTCTGTTTGGCTGTTCCTGCATGCTCAGTAAGAGCTCACTCTTTCCCAGCAAAAGCTCTATTGAATCATTTACCCCAAACATGCTGCTACAACCTGACACAATGGTCTGTGTTTCTCCGTCCCTCCTTCACCGTCCTCCCATGCTGCTAAAAGAACTTCCAGCTAGACAGAGGGCAAGGAAGAAAAGCAGGGGAGTTGAAAGAACTTTGTAGAAAGGAGTTTCTCTAACTGAGGCATGGCACTCTGTGTGTGTGTGTGTGTGTGTGTGTGTGTGTGTGTTTCTTTGAGCCACGTTTGGGTTCTTTGTACCCTTGGGAGTTCAGTTTCCAAGGTCGGAAGCTGTTGCTTTCTTGTGTTTGTGTTAACAAATTTTACCTCTCCAACTTGTAGATTAGTGGTTCTCAACCTTCCTAATGCCGCGACCCTTTAATACAGTTCCTCATGGTGTGGTGACCCCCAACCATAAAATTATTTATTTATTATTTACAATGCTTCCCCCCCACCGGCAAAGGCCGCCTCGCGGGCCTGGGAAAAAACTCCAAGAACTCCCCCTGGGCTCTGCTTCTGCTTCGCTCTCGTTTCTGCTGGGGGGGCAGTGTGGGAAAAGTTTCCAGAGTGTTGACCCTGGCCGGGGGGGGGAGGAATCCCAGCACCTTTGTCTTTTGCGCCGGGTGCAGCTCGCCCCCCAGAAAAGCGCCACCTTGCGGCCCCCCGGCCCTTCCACAGCACCCCCCTCTGTGGCGAGTGGGGCGGGGGCCGTGGCGAGGAGGGGGCCTGCCCCCTGTGCTGCCACTGCCCCCCAAGCTGGCCTGTCAGACGGGAGGTTCTCCTGGTAACGGAGAAGGGGAGCGATTTCAGTCCCTTCTGAACAGGGGGAAGGAGGACACGAGCGCGTGGCTCGCGCTTGTGCACCACCACTCCTGCTGTGGCGACGCTGTGGCCGCACGCGCTCCCGCCAAAGGGGGCAGGAGGATGCGAGTGCGTGGCTCGTGCTTGCGCACCACCACCGAGGAGGGAATGGAGCCTAAGACCATCGGAAATACGTATTTTCCGATGGTCTTAGGCGACCCTGCGAAAGGGTCATTCGACCCCCAAAGGTGTCACGACCCACAGGTTGAGAACCACTGCTGTAGATGGAGCTTTTAGGAAAGGCAGTCCTCTCCGTGGTTCAGGACAAACTAACATGGCTTTTTGCCCCACAGATCAGTTGGGCCTCCTTGAATTTGGCAAAGTTCTTCTCCTCGGATCAGGAGGTAGCTTGCAAGTGCTGAGAAGCGACTTCTGGTTGTGATTTTCAGCCAACGGGATGGTTGACAATGACCTAATGCAGCCCACCATGTTGAAGCAGAGGCAGGCCCTTCTACTCTATTTTAGACTGCCCAGAGATTGTAGGTTTTACTTTCTCTTCCAGAAAGAGAAGGGCACCACCCAACCTTGTTTGAAAGCTTGAGAGTCTACATTTTGCTTTTGATAAATGCATGTCCTTTGTTCCGGGTCCCAGCAAGCAACAGAAGGCCAGTCCAAATGAGGACAGGAAGCCCTAAAGCCAAGTTAGTCCCAACTACAATAGACACATTCAATCAACAGGAACTTGACAAGTCAACGGTTACATAGACCCCTTGATTCCATAGACCCAACCAGAACAGACCCATGGATACTATAGTTCATCCAAGCTACAATAGACTTGTTCAATCAGTGCAAACTTGCAAGGTCGGCTCAGACCCACTGAACCAATAATTAGTTGCAATTAGATGAGGATAATTGAATCAGTGGGTACATGGTAAGTCAACTCTTACATGGACCCATTGAGCCTATAGTCTCAACTACATAAGTCCATTGATTCAACAGTTCATCCCACCTACAATATATCAATAGGAATTTGGCAAGCCAGCCCTTATGTAGAGTTAGACTCATTGATTGCATAGTTCCAACTAGAGTGGACCCATTGATTCTATCAGTGGATCTACTCTAGTTAGGACTAACAATTGGGAGTGAGACCCTAGACTTTCCTCAGTCCCATAACAGCTGGCATTCAAGGAGAATGAAACAAGAAATTCCATTTGATTGGAGATGCTTATCAAGTGTCTCATCTGGGTTTTTTAGTTGGTGTTCTGTTTTTGCTGGTCATGGCCTTGTAACCACGGGGCAAACTTGGTACAGATTCAATCACGTGGTGTTTGGCATTTCCTCTACCCTTACTCCAGAGGAAGATGAAGACAAAGCAAACAGTGACCGAGCACAGAAAGGGCACCACCCCGATGACCAAGATGCCCACCAAGGTTCCTAGGTCCACCAGGAATGGGCGAGGATTATTTGTCAGTAAGCTGGTGTTGCTCATGGGTAAAGAGCTGTTGAAAAGAGTTACAGAGACATTGAGATAGGCCACCATTGTGTCAATGCCCGCTGCATTGTTGGCAATGCACTGATATGGTCCACTATCTTCAGGCAAGGCATACTGGACCTTCAAGGTGCCATTGGGAAGGACAACCATCCGACCTTTGTGGCTAGAGTCCAGCGTGATGTTTTGAGGAGATACCCATGAAACAGTGGGAGGTGGATCTCCCTCACTTCTGCAAGTCAAACTCGCCTGGCTGCCTTCATCTACATTCATGCTCTGAAGAGCCTTGTCTTCAATTGTTGGCTTTCTGCACCTGAAGTGACCTGGTGGGACCTCTGAAAATTTATGGAAGGTCTTCCCTTTCCCTGTTGAGTTGGTAGAACAGACCGGTTGCTGGGCCTCAAAATTCAGACGCCTCCTCCTCCGAACAATCCAGAGGAGACGGCAATCACAAGCCAGGGGGTTTTGGTCTAATCTCAGAACCTCCAGGTTCCCCACTGAGTGGAAGACCTTTTCCTCGAGGGTCTGCAAGTCGTTGCTTGACACATTGAGAAGACGGAAGTGGATGAGACCTTGGAAAGCATGGGCCTGTATCGTGGCCAGCTGTCCACCTGTGAGGTGGAACTCCTGAAGGCGGGAAAGGTCAGCCAGCCTCCTCCCACGGATCACAGAGATTGGGTTGTATGAGAGGTCAAGGAAACGGAGGTGAGCCAAGTGCTTGATGGCTTTATAAGGAACCTCATGGAGGTTGCATTTGGTGATGGATAGGGAAGTGATGTTTAGGCCTGAGAAACTGTGAGACTGGAGTGTAGTCAGGAAAGGCCATCGATGGATTTCCAGATATTTGAGATGATGGAGAGCTTGGAAGGCATGGTTGGGGATGACACTGATATTCAAGACCTTGAGCCGGAGCTCCACAAGATGGTGGAGGTGGGACAGAGCTTCTGTTGGAATGCTGGTGATGTTGCATTTCTCAAGTGTCAGCTGCTGGAGGCTCCAAAGGCCACTGAAAGCTTGGCTTGAAATGAAGACCAAGTGGTTGTCTCCTGTCTCCAGCTTCCTGAGGTTGGAGAGATCCTTGAAGGAGTAATCCAGGAAAACAAGGATCCTATTTTCACTAATGTCAAGGACAGAGAGGTTGGGCAGCCCCGTGAACACACCCTCCGGGACCATATCCAACCTGTTACCTTTCAGCCGGAGGGTCATCAAGTTCTGCAAGCAATTGAAGGCCCTGTCTTCAATGTTGGAGATCATGTTGTGACTCAAGTCCAGCTCCTTCAAGACCCAGAGGCGGGAGAACATGCCCTCCCGCAAGGTGTGGAGAGAATTGCGGCTCAAGTCCAGGAACTCAGAATCCGGAGGGATCCTGCCTGGGACGGTCGTCAGATTCCGGCCGTTGCAGAAGACAGCCTTCTCCTGGGCAGGGCAGACACACTTGGAAGGGCAGCTCCATCCAAATCCCACAAAGAGGGCTGCTGGGAGAAGAAAGAGCAGGCACTGCCAGATTGTCCAAGATGAAGAAGACTCTAGCAAGGTCTTGGCCGCCATCTCGCTTGCTTTCTGAAATGAGAGCGGAGACAACAACGATCAAACAAAACAACCAAGAGAGCTTTAAGAGCCAGGGTGAGGAGGTATGGACTGGGGGTCCCATACAGTTTGGTCCCATACAATGTGTGTTTGTGGGATGGATTCCCTTCTTGCTGATTTAGCGCTTATTTAAAGTTCTGCGCCTGCTCGGGGTGTGGCCAAAATGACATTTTAGTTTCCTCACAACACTAGCAGTGGCAGTTGATGGGTGTGAATCCGTTCCAGGGGTTTAGACTGAACTTGGGCCGTTTCCACAGTACCTTGTTATAGTGCTATTATTCCATTTTCATCACCCTGTGGAATCCTGGGCTTTGCAGTTTAGACTTCTTAGCCGGAGAGCTCTTTGGCCTCAGGAAACGACAAACCCCAGAATGCCACCGGAGGTTGAAAGTGGAATAAGAGCGCTATAACAATGTAATGCGGAAATGGCCTTAGAAGGGGAACGAACGTAAGAGCCAAAAACTCTGAACGCAGAGAAACCCAGACTAAGAAATCTCTTCTTCCAAGCCCGGCGGTTTGGGTGCTTAACTGTTAAGAGCCTGGGTTGGACTCCCTGTTTATTCAGCTCGGCTTGTACTGAATTAGGGTGGTCCCCTTTTTTTTGAGAGAGGCTTGTCACCTTTAACAGCCCGTGGGCAGTTGGGACCAACAACCAAGAGCGGCCGGTGGGGCGCTGAATCTGCTCCAAGCTTTAGTCTGAACTTTAAAGAAGCAAAAGAAGCCCAGGTGGCGCAGTGGTTAAATGCCAGCACTGCAAGCCACAAGGTTGTGAGTGCGATCCTGCCGGGCTCCAAGGTTGACTCAGCCTTCCATCCTTCCGCAGGTCGGTAAAATGAGTACCCAGCTTGTTGGGGGCATGTATAGAAATGTTTCGAAATACATGCTATTTGTAAGTTGTTCGCTGCCTCAATCCATATGGAGAGGCGGGATACAAATAAAAAAATAATAAAAAAATAAAAAAATACCAAACATATTTTTTTGGGGGGGGGCTTTGCTCAGCCACTTAGGTGCAGCTCTGTTAAAGTTCAGATTGGATTTACTGCCCCCTCTTCCAATATGGAAGCCACTAACTACCACTAGTCCTACCTAGCAAAGGTGTTGTGTTTTCGGAAGCCACCCACATCCCGGGGAGAAACTTACTCACTTTAAAATGAAGACCCCCGTCAGCTCCGATTCACCCGTTGGGCGTTTGCGCTGATTCCATTCACACCAATGGGCTCCGGTCTTTTATAAAGGCGCTGCACCAGAGAGAAAGTGCAATTTACATTCACTCAGCAACGACGAACCTATCTACGGGAGGGCTCAACCTTTTTTTTCCGATTAGTCATCCGAAGTCACTTGATTTCTGCATTTTTCTTACACCCTTCCTTGGCTAGAGGGAAAAGAAAAAGGAACCCCAGCTTAATTCAGGTGGAACTTGCCGGGTGGTGAATCACTATTTATGTAATTAGATCCTTATTAAAGGTGGCATTTAGCTCAAGGATCGCATTTAACTCTTCAGTGGAGTCGAAAAGCCTAAAGCAAAACCAACTGGGCAATCGCAGGCCATTTCCGCACTAGATGGTTACAGTGCTATTATTCCGTTTTCAACCTCCTATGGAATCCTTTGAGGCCCTTCCCGAAATTGCAAACCCCAGGATTCTATAGGATGTTGAAAGTGGAATAATAGCACTATAACAGGCTAGTGTGGAAATGGCCACAATCTTCCCATACCTTAAAAAAAACCTGAACATGTTGCAAAGGCTGCATGAGAGGCAAAGAGTTCTGTGTAGGCATTTGGTTTATTTATTTAAATATTTATACCTTACTCCATATTTCACATGATCAGTTTGAAACAGAGGAGGGCATATGCTGCCTGGGCTGTTTTGCAGCTCCTGGGACACTTAATTTTTTGTTTTTTAATTTTCCCATCTCTTAAACCAAAATAACTGAACTGAGGCTGTCATACTTTGGCCATATCATGAAAACATAAAAACTTTTTGAGCCGATTGCTATAAAATTATTACCATTTTGGTAGAAATTTGCAAAACCTCCCGGGTAAATTCCAACAAAGAGGTTACAAGGGCTGAAAAGTACATCAACAGGCTCTCCTCAATGAAGAAAAATAGATCCACAAAGCAGACTCAGACAGCTCATAAGATAAATCAATGCAGAAGGAAGATCTTGAGCACAAAGGTAAAAGTAAAAATGTAAAAAATCTCAGGGCACTAGATCACCAAAAAAAAAAAAAAAAAGGATTTCAGAAAGTTTTTTTTAATTTACTTGGCAGTTGTGGAGCCCAAACAGAACTCTGAGAAGTCATCAAGCAAGACCTGACTTACTAGAAAAGACAATATTGCCTGGGGAAGGTGGGAGATGGTAGGAAAAAGGAAGATTGCATTCAAGGTGGGGAGGATCCGTCTAGGAAGACATGCTCGTGAATCTGCAAGACCTGAGCAGGGAGGTTGAGGACAGGGTGACTTGGAAGTTTGCCATCCATAGGGTTGCCATAGGTTGGGATCGACCTGATGGCCGCTGACAACAACTTGCATGGGCAAGAAGCAAGTTACCTGAAAAACGGTGCTGGACGGTCACCATAGTCCTGCCATTTCTTCTGCTTCCAAGATGACGACCTTGTTCTTTTTGTCCAGAGAAGGAGAAAGGAAGAAAAAAAAATTCAGCCAATTCACTCTGTTGTGGAAATGAAAAGATGAATTCTTCCCAAGTGTACCATCTGCCCCACATGCTCCGGTCCTCTGGGGGGCCATTTACAGTGGCGGGGCTTGGAATATGGGAGGTGGGGCTAAAGAGTGAGGAGTGTGGCCACTATGCATGGGGATGTGGCTGTGGCGTATGGGGGCATGGCCAGGGCATGCGGGGCCACGGCCAGGGTACGTGGTGGCATGGCTACAGGCCGGGGCACCCCAAAAACATTGCCACTGGGGGCGAACCACCCCCTCTGCCCCCATGTCCCTGTGCACTTGGGCATTTACTTAAACCAGCCAGGACTAGACTGGCAACGATCGCCCAGAGGACCTTCTCGTTGGCCGTCCCTGGACATCTGCATGATAGCCCTTCAAATATGCACGGACAGCATCCTCACTCCCCTTAACATTCCCTTCTTCAGGCTAAAAATGCCCTGGGTCCATTTGCACTGCAGAATTGCAGTGACATTTACACAACAGAATTATAGTTCTATGCTTATAGCGTTGCACTTCCCCTGTACCCACCCTTGTTCCATGCTACGGAATGCCAGGATTTGCAGTTTGCTGCGGCAGTAAAGTCCTCTGGCTGAGTCGTCTAAAAACCCCTATCCTTTTCATTGTCCCCCATTTAAATAAAGGGAATGCCACTTCTGTTGTGCTGGGCCGGCTCTCTCAGGCTGAGAGAATGTGACGTGCCCAAGGTTATATGGGTGCGCTTCCATGGTTAAGTGAGGATTCAAACTCTGGTCTTCTGGAGTCCTGGGCCATTTTCGCGTTAGGCTGTTATAGCGCTGTGATTGCGCTTTCAACCTCCTATGGAATCTTGGGGTTTGCCGTTTCGGGAGGGGCCATCCGGCCCCTCCCGAAACTGCAAACCCCAGGATTCCATAGGAGGTTGAAAGTGCAATCAAAGCACTATAACAGCCTAGTGCGGAAATGGGTCTGGTCCAGCATTTAAACTGCTACAACATGCTGGCTCTCTGTAGAGAATTCCTATGAGGTGTTGATGAATGAGATTATTGATCTGTTTTGCCTGAGAGACATGATCAGGTTTAACAATGCCTCAAGGAATTCCGGGAACTGTAATGTGAGCCTGGAGGTCTCTATGGAATCCTACGATGCTGTACTAAGAGACTTCTAGCGCAAGGTTGCTCCTTCCGGCATTCCCTGGGGTGCCACTAAACTAGATTACACAACCATCTTGCGCCAGAGGTCATTTCGAAACACCCCAGGGAATTCTGGGAAATGCAGAACCGTCTGAGAGGTCCCCCTGGACCCGCTCTCCATTACGGACCGAGACACCCCAGGGACAGAGTCTCATTTCCCAGAATCCCCCGAGGGGGCTGTTAAATAGATTAAAAAGTCTCCAGTACAGATGGGTTTGTTGAGTTCCTTGGGGCCCTCGCTTTTGCATTTTGCCGAGGCGGCCAAAGTCCGTGCCCCCGCCCCCGCACCGCCCCCCAGCTCTCTCCGTCGGGCCGAAGAACACAATCTTGGCTAAGTTGCCCCTTGGCACAACTCCAGCTCATGCATTAAAATGAAGGGATGGAAGGGAGAGATGATTTAGAAGCCAACGGAGCAGACGAGACGTGCAGGGTGAAAGGGACAGAGGTTGAGGTAGAGTCGAAGGATGGCGCCTTCTTCTCCCCACCCGCCAATATCAACGTTGCAAGGAAAAGTCTGGAAAGTTTAGTGCTTCCCACTCCTGCCCTTCTTTCTGGAACTGGAGGACACTGGGAGGAGACCAATTTGCAGTCTGTGCTTGCTGTCGACCTACGTTCTGGGTCTGGGAGCCTTTCCGCACTACACTGTTATGGTGCTATTATTCCAGTTTCAGCATCTGATGGAATCCTGGGGTTTGGAGGTTAGGGAGGGGCCTTTAGAATTCTCAGCCGGAGAGCTCTTTGGCCTCAGGAAACAACAAACCCCAGGATTCCACAGGAGGTTGAAAGTGGAACAATAGCAGTATAACGACGTAGTGTGGAAAGGTCCTGCAATTCAGAGCTGGAACAAAAGGATAACTAAAGGATTACGTGATAAATTGAGACATTGCAGGCTTGGATCTTGCCTGAGCCGTAGAGCCACTAGGTCAGGGGTAGGAATAGTGTGGTCCTCCAGGTATTGTTGGACCAGAAGTCCCAGTAGCCCTAGTGATGAAGAATTCTGGAAGTTGTAGTCTTGTAGTCTGTACTTAACCCTATCTGACTCTCATTCTTATTATACTGGCTTCTTCACGTGGAAAAACTGTGAATAACTCCCCCCTTGCAATCCTTCTCCCATTCCCTTGCCTTTGGTGCCCTGGGGCCAGAGGGGGAGAGGAGGGGATGGGGAGAGGAGGGGGAGCATTGGAAGCAAGGAGAAAGGCACGTGCATGTCTCCCCCCACCATTTCCTTGCCTTTTTTCTAGGCACTTGCCTTCCTTCTCCATGCCTGGCAAAATTCAAGGGAGTGGGAGGAGAAGGCAGATCCTTGAAGGTCAAACCTGCAGATGTGGAGGGAGGACTGTGCATTCTTCCAATAGCACCATCCCCCCCCCTCTCTGCAGCAATCAGCATCCATACTAACTTTACTTTCCCTGATGCATAAGGCTTTGACATTTCAAAATGGGCTTTATTGTGTTGCAAGGGGAAGATGTGATCGGGTGAGAAACAGTGAGCTGGGAACGAGGGAATGTTATTTTAACAATCCTTGATAAGGACACCGCCGCAAGGTCATGCATGCAGTTGGCTGGCAGCACGAGAGTCTGGGAAAAGAGTTGTTTTAATTAGGTCATAGAATCATAGAATCATAGAAATTCAGAGTTGGAAGAGACCCCAGGGGCCATCCAGTCCAACCCCCTGCCATGCAGGAACACCCTCAAATCAATCCCGACAGATGGCCATCCAGCCTCTGCTTAAAAACATCCAAGGAAGGAGACTCCACTACACTCCATGGAGGCAGCAGATTCCACTGCCGGACAGCCCTGACTGTCAGGAAGTTCTTCCTGAGGTTCAGGTGGAATCTCCTTTCCTGCAGCTTGAATCCATTGCTCCTTGTCCTGGTCTCTGGAGCAGCAGAAAACAAGTCCCCTCCTTCCTCTACGTGGCATCCCTTCAAATATTTAAACATGGCTATCATGTCCCCTCTTAACCTCCTCTTCCGCAGACTAAACATACCCAGCTCTCTAAGTCTGTCCTCATAGGCTGTGGCTTCCAGGCCTCTCACCATTTTGGTCGCCCTCCTCTGGACTTGCTCCAGTTTGTCAATATCCTTCTTGAATTGGGGTGCCCAGAACTGGACACAGTATTCAAGATGGGGTCTAACCAAAGCAGAGTAGAGTGGTACCAGTACCTCTCTCGATCTAGACACCAGACTCCTATTGATGCAGCCGAGAATTGCATTGGCTTTCTTGGCTGCTGCATCACACTGCTGACTCATGTGTGTCAAATAAAATGCCAGCGTGCACTAATTTGTAAGGTCGCACCTTATAAAGTACTGCAAACCCAATAGTTCTTTAGTCTGGGCAATGGCCAAAATGTGCTGCTGTTTCTTCACTGTTCTGCATAAAGCTTTTAAACCCTTTAAGCCTGTTCTCTGAACGTACAGGACAAATACACTCTTTCCGACACTACCAGGGTGTGCCTGTATATTACTTTGTTTAGCTTCCTCCGGAACTGACAAACTGTTCGATTGTCCCAGAGCTGTGGAAAATTCCCATTTCTGCTACAAGCCCCAGAATCCCCCAGCCAGCATCCTGGGAATTGTGGCCCAAAAAAGGAACTTTCCCTAGCTTTGGGCTGTCTCCTGTCCTTTTAGACAGTGGGCAGAGTGAGAAGTTGATTTTTCTCAAGGAGTTTTAAATAATATGTAATAAGATTCATAGATTTTATCATTTTTAATTTTTTTTATTTCAAAATTTGTGAATTTAAAATTTTAAAATGGGAAAATTTAAATAAATAAGTATATGCATGCATGCATGCATGCATACATACATATATATGGGTGAGGTACCAGTGATTCCAGAAGCTTTGAATAAATACAAAAGTAGGAGGGGGAAAAATCTCTCAGCCTCCTGAAAAATTTCTATGATTCTATGATTCTATGAAATTGAGAACAGGGACCGACCCGATATGAAGCCTTTCCCGAGATGAAATTTTCCTTCAGCCTTCAAATTTCTAGCATTGCAGAGACCTTAAAAATCCTTCTCATTTAGAGCTCTTGTATATTCTGTGTTTGCATTTCCTCGGTATCACATTGCTTGGCCCTTTTCCTTGAATGCCTGAACTGGATTTCTAATGGTTCAGATAAACTTTTACATTATAGCAAAGCCAGGAATTTGGGATCTGAATTAAAATTGCATCAGAGGGGGAGAATTCTTAGGGAAGGGGCAATACTGTCGTTTTGACCCTGAATCAATAACTACACCCTGGCTCTCCAAAACGTGTCTAAAAGGCGAGCCAACGTTCTCGGAGGCTTCGGGAAAGACAAATCCCCCTTTTTTGATTTGCAACTACATTCTGGGGACTCTCAGGCCATTTCCGCACTAGGCTGTTATAGTGCTATGATTCCGCTTGCAACATCCTATGGAATCCTGGGGTTTGCAGTTTCGGGAGGGGCCGGCCGGCCCCTCCCGAAACTGCAAACCCCAGGATTCCATAGGATGTTGCAAGCGGAATCATAGCGCTATAACAGTCTAGTGCGGAAATGGCCATAGTCTGCAAAGAGAGCTTGGGGGGCAGCACTTTGCCCGCTGGATTTTGGGCACAGAATTTGAACCCGGGACGTGGGTTCTCGAACAGCAGGGCTGGAGGTCGCTCCAAGTGGGAGGCCTCTGTCGGGAAAGTCGTGAGGGCAGAGACTCACCCAGGGCCCATTTCATCTTCTCCGGGGACATTTAATTAGCCTAATGCAATCGTGTTTGGCTGGAGAGAAGGAAGAACGACAAAGAAAACAAGAGGACTGTGGCCAGAATATTTAGAAGAGATGTTTTCTGCCAAACTAATCTCCTGATAGCCCTGGTTCTAGCGGGTGCCTGTTCCATACCAGCAAAGGAAGGGGCCTGCAAGCCATCCAAGTTCAAGAGACAGCTCTGCTTTATTTCACCCCCTACATTAAAAAAAATCCCACAAAAATAGGAATTCAGCAGATAAATCAGGGAAACAACCAGAGGAATCTGTGTGCCTCTCTCCAGGTTGATGGACAACCCCACCCATCATCTTTGGCCACTGGGGCGGATGGGAATCCAACACTATCAGGAAGGGGGCCACCACAGTAAGGCCACGCTGCAGTAAAAGAATGAAATTGAGCCCTGGAACGAATTTTCCAATCCTCCTGATAGACTTTTTTCAAGCACCAAAAAACCACCAAGAAGCTAGCATCACACCGTAGTTAGCAGAGTTGCTTTGAAAAATCAATTTGTTCCCATTACTGGTTGGAATACTTTTTTTTTTAAAAAAGTAATTCATCATTTTTAATTCCCTGTTTCAATGTTTTTAAAAAGTAGCTTATTGTAATGTTTGTTCCACCTCATTACTTTGGATAAGAGAACAGCATTAAACTTGAAAAATAATTAAAATTAAGACAGCCACTCAAAATACTTCAAAAATGGCCAGAAAATTAAGGTAAGTAGAAAATCTTAGGAATGATATTTTAAAAAAATTAGCATCTTATCGATGTTTTTCGTTACTTTTGAAATGTAACTTCCTTATGCTCATTATATAGCAGTTATGCTCAACTCTCCCATCGCTGCTAAGCAGCACTAAGCAGCAGTGACTAGTGGGGTGCCACAGGGTTCTGTCCTGGGCCCAGTGCTGTTCAATATTTTTATCAATGACTTGGATGAAGGAATAGAGGGCATGCTCATCAAATCTGCAGATGACACCAAATTGGGAGGGGTTGCTAATACGCCAGAGGACAGGATCAGAATTTGAAATGACCTGGATAGGTTGGAGAGCTGGGCTAAGGCGAACAAAATGAAATTCAACAGAGAGAAGTGTACGGTCCTACACTTAGGTAGAAAGAATGGAATACAGAAATATAGGATGGGGGACACGTGGCTGGATAGCCATACGTATGAAAGGTATCTAGAAGTCTTCATAGACCACAAGCTCAACATGAGCCAGCAGTGTGATGCGGCAGCAAAGAAAGCCAATGCAATTCTCGGCTGCATCAATAGGAGTATGGTGTCTAGATCGAGGGAGGTACTGGTACCACTCTACTCTGCTTTGGTTAGACCCCATCTTGAATACTGTGTCCAGTTCTGGGCACCCCAGTTCAAGAAGGATATTGACAAGCTGGAGCAAGTCCAGAGGAGGGCGACCAAAATGGTGAGAGGCCTGGAAGCCATGAAGCCCTATGAGGATAGACTTAGAGAGCTGGGCATGTTTAGTCTGCAGAAGAGAAGGTTAAGAGGGGACATGAGAGCCATGTTTAAGTATTTGAAGGGATGCCATGTAGAGGAAGGAGAGGGCTTGTTTTCTGCTGCTCCAGAGACCAGGACAAGGAGCAATGGATTCAAGGTGCAGGAAAGGAGATTCCACCTGAACCTCAGGAAGAACTTCCTAACGGTCAGGGCTGTCCAGCAGTGGAACCTGCTGCCTCGGAGTGTGGTGGAGTCTCCTTCCTTGGAGGTTTTTAAGCAGTGGCTGGAGGGCCATCTGTCGGGAGTGCTTTGAGGGTGTTCCTGCATGGCAGGGGGTTGGACTGGATGGCCCCTGGAGTCTCTTCCAACTCTACATTTCTATGATTCTATGATTCTATAACTCCCAGCATCCCCTGGCCAGTCATGAGAGGGGGCCAGCAATCCTCTCCACATCTCATCCAGACAGGTATTCCTCCTCATGCCTCAAATTAATTAAATGTAAATGATTTTTAACACCCCAGCAAAGAACTTCCCTGCCTCTGCATTTATCTCAAAAGGAACCCATTCTGTGGCTGAAGGAAAACTTGGTTTCAGTTCATTTTTTAGAACAAGAACTTACCAAAATTTTTTGCAGAATATCTTCAGAGTCGGGAAGGGAAGAATTTCAGGCTCCAACAGATATTGCCCCACACTGAAGTCTAGGGCTTTGGAGGCAGAGCTTTTAAAACTGGGCTGCAAAGCATTCAGCTACTTTAGTGCTGGGTTAGGGTTGCCACCTCTTTTTCTCTGAGAGGCTCCTCATCTCTTTACTGCAGAGACGTGCAAGTCTAGGGGGCCCTGGTGGCAAATCACACTCTCTCAGCCTCAGATGCCAAACCTCCTCTGAATACATCTGGCCAAGGAATCCATAGGATATGGTTTTGAAGACACACGCTACCAACAACAATTAAGGAGGGCCCCAAAACCTGTGCAAAAGGGAATTGCCACTCTTAGAGGATTCTTGATCAACTCAATGGTTAAGTTGCATGGCAGGCTACTACAACCTGTTATTCTCTACACTGGGCATATCTATATTCTATTCCAGGGGTCCTTAACCTGGGGTCCAGGGACGTTTTGGGGTCTGTGGGGCCCTGACAGGGGGTCTGCAAAGCCCAGTTGCTGGACACCAACAGCAGCATCAACAGGGACGTGACAGTGGGAGGGGTGGGGATTGGTGGGGTTGAAAGTGATCCCCTGTTTGCAAATGCACTTTGGGTGCGTGCAAACATACCTTCCGCTGCCGTGACCATGACAAAAGGGGTACAGAGGCAGGGGTGTCCAAACGATGACTCTGGAGGCCAGAGTTTGAATCCCCACTCAGTGCTGGAAATCTACTGGGTGACCTCAGGCAAGTCACACTCTCTCAGCCTCAGAGAAAGACAAGGGTGACAAATCTCGCCAAGATAATCTCCGTGATAAGTTCACGGAGTAAGTTTTCAAAGGGGAGAGACAGGATGGCTAGAAAGAACCTCCCCGGGTTGGTGGCACTTTGTTGTTATGGGTCTCCAAGTCACTTCCAACTTATGGCAACCCTAAAGTGAACCTATCATAGAGTCTTTCTTTCCCCCACCCCAAGATTTATTAAGAGGGGGTCTGCCTTGGCCTTCCTCTGAGGCTGTATGTGACTTACCCAAGTGTCTGAGTGGCAATTTGAATCCTAAACCATTTCCGCACTAGACTGTTATAGCGCTTTGATTCCACTTTCAACATCCTATGGAATCCTGGGGTTTGCAGTTTCCGGAGGGGCCTCAAAGGCCATCTTCAAAGCCCCCCCCCAAACTGCAAACCCCAGGATTCCATAGGATATTGCAAGTGGAATCATAGCGCTATAACAGTCTAGTGCGGAAATGGTCCTAGTCTCCAGAAGCCCTCAATAAATAAATATTTGAAAATTTAAATCTAAATTGAAATATTTAACCCATGGGGCCCCGGCAACAAATTATATTTGCAGGGGGTCCCCGGTAAAGAAAAGGTCAAGCGCCACTGCTCTATTCCATCAGACTGGGGAAAATGGGGGAATCTGGTTTCATTTTGCTTTATAAGAATTGGTCCATGTCTGAACATTTCATCATCCTATAAGCGGGAAGGTTTAAAAAAATTGAAAGTAAGAGAAAGGCCATTTCCGCACTCGACTGTTACAGCACTATGATTCCACTTTCAACGTCTTTTGAAATCCTGGGACCTCAAAGGACCCTCCCGAAACTGCAAACCCCAGGATTCCATAGGATGTTGAAAGTGGAATCATAGCGCTATAACAGTCTAGTGCGGAAATGGCCAAAGTGCAATGGATTGGTTTCCTAGCTGACACCCCATCATCCGGTACACAGAAGCAAATGATGCAGAAATGTTTGTGAATATTTGTTTTTTGTTCCTCCTCCGTGCGTGCTCTTACAGTGGCGCACTGGAGCATGTAAGTTGTCAGTTGATATTACATGTCATCAAGTTAGGAACGAGCCACGTGCAAACTCGCCGTCAGGGCCTGCGCGCCTGACCTCTAGCAGCTCAAGGGATGAACTACAAATCACAGATCAAACACCACTTTCAGCAGATACGGGGAGGGGTGTCAGTGTGGGCTTTTGCTACAAGCACCAGAAGGCGAGGCTTGTTAGAAAGCTGCTGTTTTTACAGCCTGTGACTGGGCTATAAAAGGATTCCCATAGATTAGGAGTGTGTTTGTGAACAAGTCTGGAATTTCTTTTTTTGATCCCAAAACTGCCTGCAATGCTAAAAATGGGGGAGACATCTTTGGAAAAAGGTGTTTAATGTTAATGCAAGATGGAACCATGTAAGGGCCAAAATGCTAAGCTTGGAGATATTTCCAAGTGATTAAATTTACTTTTAGTCTGGGGCCACTTACCGATCCAGAGCTCTTACTGTCATGAAGTTCTTCCTAATGTTTAGGTGCAATCTCTTTTGCTGAAGTTTGAAGCCATTGCTCCATGTCCTAGTCTCTGGAGCAGCAGAAAACAAGCTTGCTCCACCCTCCATATGGCATCTTTTCAAATATTTAAACATAGCTATCATGGCCTGTCTTAACCTTCTCTTCTCCAGGCTAAACCTACCCAGCTCTCTAAGCTGCTCCTCACAGGGCTTCATAGTTTCCGGGCCTTCAACTATTTTGGTCCCCTTCTTCTGGACATCTTCCAGCTTGCCAATAACCTTCCTGAACTTTAGTGACCAGAAATGGAAATAGTATTCCAGGTGGGGTCTGATCAAAGCAGAATAGGGTCCTACTATCACTTCTCTTGACCTAGATATTATACTCCTATTGATGCAGCTCAGAATCGCATTGGCTTTTTTAGCTGCTGCATCACACTGCTGTCTCATGTTCAGCTTGTGGTCTACTAAGACTCTTAGATCCCTCTCACATGTACCATGGAACATGCTACCACTCCTCAAATCTCTAAAAAGCTATTACACAGAAACAGGCAAAACCTTGTTATCTTTTGCTGATTTTAATTTTAAATGTAATCAGTCATTCAAGTTATTGAATTCATGAATTAACTTTAATCAAAGTCAAATGATCCAAATCAATTGAACTAGTCAATTAAAGTTGAGCAATTGGATTGACTAAACTTTGAGTTAAATTAAGCATTCAATTAAAATTATAATTAATTAATTAATTAATTATAGTAATTAGGTAAATAATAGATATACTGCCTTTCTCTTGGCAAAGGGGCCAAGGAGGCAGGACTACATCTAATGGTCTTAAGTGACAGGAAGCTAGATTTTAGCCAAGCATTACAAGAAATATCTTAATGTCGAGTAGTAGCTTGACGAGGTAGACCTTTGATTTTCTGTTGCTGGAGATCTTTAAGGAGAAACTGTTGGGGATGTTCTAGCTCTGTATTCTTTGCATTGGTAGGAAGGTGGACTAGATGGCCTCAAATGCCCCTTCCAGCTCCAGAATCAAAGGCTATCTTTCCTTCCCAGAGTTGGCTTTTTCTTTGATTTGGAGCCTTTGGGGCTTTTCATGGAGAAGGTCTCAGATACAGGCTCACCTACATATTTCATTGACTTTTCTCCACAAATAGCTTATCTGTTAAAACATTAAAATGATAAATGTGTTTTGGATGCCAGTTCCCAGAACATGGGAATTGCCATCCAAACAAGTAACTTTTCCAGGCTCTGGAATGTAAGCAGAGTGCTCCATCAACTCCAAAGCAGAGGTGCCTTGAAGTTGTTTCCAACTTATGGCAACCCTAAGTAGATTCTATCACGGGTTTTTTTTGGCAAGATTTATTCTGAGGGAGCTTGTCATTGCCTTCCTCTGAGGCTGAGAGAGCGTGACGTGTCTAAGGTGGGTTTCTGGGGCTGAGCAGGGATGCAAACCCGAATTTCCTGGTGTCTTTGCCTTAAACTCAGACCATGACTCCATGCTGGCTCAATTTTCTTACCCAGATTGATTTAGAGGAGGTTTGTTGTTGCTGCCTCTCAGATTTAGACCGAATGATCTCAAAATAGGTATTATATTGGGCAACCCAAGGAAGGAGTTCCGCTCTGAGAACCAGCACTCTGCACATGCTCGGAAGCTTTTTGTCCCGGGGACATGGGGAAAATCCCTAGTTCCGCTGGGTGGAGAAGCCAGAGGGTGTGACTTGCCCAGGATTACCCAATGGGTTTCCATGGCGGAGCGGGGGTTTGAATCTTTGTCTCCAGAGTTCTTATCCAACATCTGAACCAGAGCTGTGCCGGCTTTCTGATCTGATTCCCAAGCAATGATTTTGCAAATCTAGAAGGGAACTTTTTTTTAACATTTTAAAAAAAGGGGTTGAGATCAGGTTTCCTTTCCTATTGTCTGCTTTGAATATCTCCTTAAAAAAACCAAAACAACTAATCAGAATAATGCGCTAGCATCTGCTGAAGGGAAATGGGGTGCAAACTCATCCCGCCTCCCTAATGTCATGCAAAGCTTCCCACGAAGATTAGAAGCAACCTGGCTTCTTGGCAGAAGCAGCCGACAGAATTCTATTAACATTCCCTCCTTTTAAAAAAATATGAATGAAAAGTCTTACGTCTGTAATACCTTTAGACGGAATGGCCCTCGGGTACCTCCAGGGCTTGAACTGACTGGTTCCCTGCTTCTCTGCCTTAAGGGGTGCAAAATCAAACCAAATTTGAGATAGGGATGAAGAATCACAACACCTTCAAGTCCTTCTTCACATCTCCTATTCCTTAAAATGTTAGTTGACCACCAACCATAACGATGCAACCCCTGCTCCAACGTGAACCAAGAACATTGGCGAAGCACTTTACAAAAGAGTGTTGGCTAAGTGCGAGCACATCATGTGGCAGGGAGTTCCACAAATGAACAACACCTTGTGCAAAATTGTACTCCTTTTTCAGGGGGAGGCCCTGAAACCTGTTGCTGAAAATCCACATGATTCTAGCCCTATGGGGGCAACATTTCCTTCATTCGGTCTCATAATCAAGCTGACTTCTTGACTCATCCGGTGCAGAAATTGCCCGTACTGACAACGGCACTGGTTCTACGTGGCTTCAGATAGCAACCTCTCCTACTGCTTGTTTGGAGATGCCTGGTACCAAACCAGGGACCCTTTTCATTCTCTCCTTCCTGAGAGATGTACCTCCCTCTCCATATATTGTTTGAACAAATGGAATATGCAAAACTGCCTTAGGACCCCCTTAGGTCCAACCATTGCTCCATCCAGCCCAGTAGCGTCTGTTTTGCACCTTCCTCCATGGTATTTTTCAGCCATGGACTGGAAATACCAGGCATTCTCTCCCACAAAACTAAGGCCCTCTCCCCTCTGCGATTAATAATTTTCCAAGCCTCAAAGCATTTGGCTTTCTCAATCAGAAGGGTGATTCAAGCATGCTTTCTTCCCGAGACAGGAGTCACCGTGGGGGGGAAAAATCCCAATTATTTCTTAAGCAACAGTGTCTCTCTAACTAGGATGGGAAATGAACACAAGTCACTTACCTGGAAGGTGCAAGAGGCAAGGAAAAAATGCGCCTGGCTGAGTCTGGGGACAGAGCTGCTCCGACTGACGCCGAATTTCTCCCTCTCTCTTTTGCGTGTGTGTCTTTCAGTTCGCCAGCCACGTGGATGTCATTTTGCCAAGGGAATGTTCCATGCCTGAGTTTTTGTTTTATTTATTTATATATATATATATATATTGCTTAAGCCATTCAGCACACATCGCAGTGAAGCAGCAAATTTATGGTGATTGCAACGCCAGGCAGCCACCAAGGAGGGAGCAAATGGAAGGGCCCAAGGGTAGTCCCGGGGCGTCCGACAGATCAAGGGCAAGGGCAAGGGTGTAAGTTACTGCTGGACTTGCTGGGTCAATGCCCCTGGGATGTCAGCCAAGTGGGGCGGGGGGTCTACCTACTCCTGCCTGCCCCCCCAGTCCCTGCCGTGATGAACAAAACGACAGCAGTGGACATGTTAGTGAGACCAGCTGGACTTCTTGACCTCTGGCACAAAGTCATCTGTGTGATCAAGGCCAGAATCCTGTGGAAGGGAAATACAGGAAGCCCCAAAACCAGGTACAAACCAATGGTGTTCCCCTGTTAATTGTCTCCAGCATCTGGGGCCCTTTTCGCACGGCATTTTCCATGCGAAAGGGTGCCTGCAGCGTCGTGTGATTGTGAGGAGCGATCTGCACGACGCACTCACAATCGTGCGATGCTCCAGGGGCCGCCAGGCGCTGATCGTGCACCGTTTCATTTTCAGCTAGAAAATGCAACTGTGCATTGCTCCTGGGCCCCACGCACACTTATCTGGCGTGCGGAGTCTCTGGAGCCACTCCGGTTGCGCTTCCTGCCCCAGCGCAGCCTGGGAAACTCCCAGGCTGCGCTGCAAAAGGAAGAGGCGGAGCTCTCGCGCAAGCAGGCAGCTCGTGCGGAGCCGAAGGACCCCAGACGCGAGAGCCTCTCGCCAGAGGCTGCTTGCGCAATCCCTGCACCCCAGCACCGGAAAAAGCTAAGGTGCGGAAAGGGCTTGGTGCTCAAAGGTACACTGCCCCTGTACGGAGAGGCTCAATTTAGCTATTGGGCTGAATGGCCAGCTGTAGATCTATCCTCAACCAGGAATTTATCTGTGAGCAGCGGCAAGGTACATCTCGTTGCAGAAGGCTTCTAATATGTAAGCAGGTGGCCTTTTAATTTCTCAAGATGTTTTTTTCAAAAACTGTAGGTTTTATTTTACATGCTTTCCAAACTGTTTTTAATTGCTTTGAATTTTTTAGTGATGTTTTTAACTTTTTTGGAAGCTGCTTTGGGTCCCATTCCAAGAAAAAGGTGGCATATAAATGCAAGGAATGAATGAAACAAATAAGGTCACCCTCTCCAACATTGCACAGAAGAAAATCAGGACACCTATGGCCAGGTGTGGTCAAGAGGACCACGTGATTCAGTTTCTCTGCCACTCCCCCCATCACCGCTCCAAGCAACAAGCCACTGGAGGTTCCTGCATTAATATGATGCCATCACAGAGAGTTGGAAAGGGGCCTGTGAGCCCATCGAGTCCAACCCACTGCCCAGTGCAGGAAATCCAGCTAGAGCATCCCCAACAGGGAGCCGTCCAGCCTCTTTCTGAAGATGTTCAGAGGAGGAGATCCCACAACTAATCTAGGCCATTGTTTCCATTGCCAAACCCCTCTTACTGTTGAGAAGTTCCTTCCAATGTTCAATCAAACTCTACCCTCCTGTAACTCCAAGCCATTAGACCTGGTCCCACCTTCTGGGGCAGCAGAGGACAGGCCTGCCCTCTCCTCTATGGGACAGCCCTCGAGGCATTTAAGGGGTGCAATCATGTTACCCCTCGGTCCTCTCTTCCCCAGGCTGAACATGGCCAGCTCCCTCAACCTTTCATAGGTTTTGTTTCCACGCCTCTTATCATCCTTGCTGCCATTCTCTGAACCTGCACCAACTTCTTTATAGCCTTCATAAAATAAGGTGTCCAGAACTGAACTCAGGACTCCACACTGGCACTGGCCAGCACAGAATATAGTGGAACTATTACTTCTACTGTCTTGGAAAACGATGGTTTTATTTAATGCAGGCTCAGATATAATTTGCCTTCTTTGCTGCAGCATCACACTGCTGGGTCAGGATTAATTTATGGTCAACAGTAATTCCAAGGTCCTTTTTCACATGGTACCACTGCTAATCTACAAATCCCCTCCCGTCCCATACTTGTGCATTTGGCTTTTGTGGCCTAAACATGGAGGAATCTCGTATTTGCACCTTTCTGCACTACCTTGTTATAGGCCATTTCGGCACTCGCCTGTTATAGTGTGATGATTCCATTTTCAACATCTTCTGGAATCCTGGGGTTTGCAGTTTTGGGAGGGGATGGGCAGGAGCCCTGGTGGCGCAGTGGTTAAATGCCAGTACTGCAAGCCACAAGCCACAAGGTTGTGAGTTCGATCCTGCTGGGCTCCAAGGCTGACTCAGCCTTCCATCCTTCCGCAGGTCGGTAAAATGAGTACCCAGCTTGTTGGGGGCATGTATAGAAATGTTTCGAAATACATGCTATTTGTAAGTTGTTCGCCACCTCGATCCATATGGAGAGGCGGGATACAAATAAATAATAATAATAAAAAAATCACGCTATAACAGGCGAGTGCGGAAATGGCCATAGTGCGATTATTCCACTTTCAACATCCTGTGGAATTCTGGGATTTGCAGTTTAGTGAGGCCAAAGAGTTCTCTTGCTGACAATCCTAAATGCTTCTCCCTAAACTGCAAACTCTAGGATTCCATACGATGTTGGAAGTGGAATAATCGCACTATAACAGCATAGTGCAGAATGGACCTATAAGTTACCAAGGTCTTTAATTCCCACCCCAGTCTAACTTAGTACATTATTGTCTATACTGAATGTCTGCCATTCACTTTTTTTTAAAAAGAAGGCATATCTCAAAGTCCTAAATAAATAAATAAGGTTACAAAAGGGTTAAGAAATCAAGAATTAAAGGCAGGCTTTTATCAGAACGAAGAACTCCAGAGAAACAGGGGTGATCTCCGATAAATGCAACATATTTCTTCATTAAAACAGTTTTGGTTCCCCACTTTCCTTTAAAAAATCCTGCAAGTTACCTGTACATAAATAGGACCCCAATGAAACAATGAAAAAAAAGACAATAACTACTCATACTGAGATGCACCATCATTTTAATTAAATTAAAAAGTAACCTAAAACGTTTCTCTCGTACATTTTTAAAAGAATAACCACTCTAAAACTTCTTATATTTTTTTAAAAATTAAACATTTTTAAACAGATATTTACATAACCAAAAAAACCTATTTAAATAATTCAAACAGATTTTTTTTTTTTTAACAGCAAACAAGACAATTAAACAAACACAATGAAGAAACCAGAGTTTCTTTCTTTTAAAACAGGGCCAGGAATCCTTTGACCTCCCAGATGTTGTTGGATTGAAACTCCCAGCGTTCTTCACTATGGGTGACTCAGGCTGATGGGTGCTGTAGTCCAATGCCAGCTGGAGGGCGGTGCGATTACCTGGCCCTGTTTTCAAAGAGGAGGGATTTCACCAAAAAGGTGAAATGACATATACCGTAAAGCAAGCCGGAGGATATAGCAATCTCACCTGTCAGGGAGGGCGTCAACTATTAAATGACCGGACTTTCCCCGAATTTGCAGTTTCAGGGGCAAAATACAATAGTTTTTCGAGTCCCGAGAGATCTCAAAATATTTTGGAGCTTCAATTTATAAAAAAGCTAGCAGCGGTCCAAAAAACCATCCACATTCCTGCCTGGCTCCATTTCGAGATTTCTACTTAGCTCTATCCCTAATTCACCAGGTTCAAGCTCTCTCTCCCTTTCCAAAATGTTCCATTCTGGCCCTACCCTCTGATTCCATCCAGGAGTCATTTTTTCCTTTTTAAACCACCTGGCTTGCAGTTCAATCTCCACCAAATCTGCAATTGCAGAGGAGAAAAAAAAATGCAGCAGATTTCAGAATCTGAGGCCATTTCCGCACTAGGCTGTTATAGCGCGATGATTCCACTTTCAACATCCTCTGGAATCCTGGGGTTTGCAGTTTCCCCTCCCAAAATTGCAAATCCAAGGATTCCATAGGATGTTGAAAGTGGAATCATTGCGCTATTAACAGGCTAGTGCAGAAATGGCTTGAGAGTGGAACACTAGAGCTTCCACACTAGCCTGTTATAGTGCTATTATTCCACTTTCAACCTTGTATAGAATCCTGGGGTTTGCAGTTTAGGGAGGGCCCTTTGAGGAGGGCCTTTGAGGCCTCTCCCTAAACTGCAAACCCCAGGGTCCCACAGGATGCTGAAAGTGGAATAATAGCACTATAACAGTCCAGTGCGGAAATGGCCATTGCGTGAGCCTATTTGCCAGAGGCAGTAAAAACTGATGCCAAGCGTACACTCAACAACAAACCCAGGTTGTGGTTGCTACTTCATGCGTAGGGCAGCCCTGAAAGTTGCTCTCCAAGGGACTGAGGGTTTTTTCTGGGCCATTGGAAGACACTGAGATGGTGACAAGCAACAACAGAGAGGCCAAAACCTCCCATTGCAAGGCTCAAATATGGGAGGCTGGCCCTCGCAAGCCCGTTGTGAAGCGCACAGGTCTGTGACACTGCTGCACACTGAAAATGCTTAAAAATAGGCAGCTTTAGTAAACTGAATTCCGTGTCAGTCTCCCAGTGGAGCTCGAGACGATGCCAACCTGCTCTTTGCAACCAATAAACATAAAATAAAAAATTATATCATACATATGAGTCCCCAGAGGAGCTGTCCGAAACCGGGAATTTTGGAAAGAACCTGGGTTTGGATGGGGCGCTGCTTTTACATCTGGATTCACCAGCAGCTCGGTGTGGGGCAATGGAAGCGGAGGGCACCCCCATCGGGGATAGCGGTGAATCCCAGATTTAGTCCGAACTTTAAAAGAGTTTCCCCAATGCTTGAATCCGAGCTTCCTTTCGAGTTCAGACTAAATCTCTAAATTCTGGATAGCTCTCTTAAGTTCGGACTAAATTCCGGGGCAGTTTCACCATCCCGCTGACTAGAAACCACCAACCTCTGCTGACATGGGGACACCGGGGCACCTATAGGGTCACGCTGTCCCATAAGCTCTCCCCCACTTACATATTATGAGAGAGGACCAATTTGCAAAATAATGAGTTTCATGTATTTGGCTCCATATATTGTAAGTGAACAAACTCCCTTTATGGGGCACGGATGGTGGGGAAAAGGCCATCTCTGATAGAAAGGGGGGCTTTAAAAACAGGCTGCTGGTTTTAACACTTATAGGTTCTGAAGAACACGGAGCTACACTCAATATAATAGCCCCCCCATTACAAAAAGAAAGAAGAAAAATTCAAAACTAGCATTTCAAAACAACGGGCTCAACGGACCTCTTTGCTTTCTGTGTGTTCTGCTCACACACAAATCAGAGAAGGAGAGAATGTCACCATGACATTTCTTCTTAATGCAGTTTTTCACATGAAACTGTAAGAATTTTTTTTTTTGGGGGGGAGGATAAACCAAAATTAGCAAGGAAAACCCATTGTCCAAAATTTCCTGTCCATCTCACATTCGCACATACGTTTACAAGTTGGAACTTGTATGCAAGTTTTATGGTTCTGTTTTTAATCTAATTTTGCTTTTGACCAATTATTTCATGCATGATAACCCAACGATAAGGTCAAAGTCATAGAGAATGACCAGCCAGGTTTTTGTTTTTTGAATTTTCTGCCTTCTTCTCCTATCTGAACCATGGCAAGTTAGTCACCCACAAACCAATAATTAAGAGTCACGGATTTTTGTTGGCTTATTAAACCTGACTTGTTTAAACCATGGTTTATTGTTATGCCTGAGGCCTAAACTGAGGTCTATTCCTGGCTTGTCTCCTCAGCTGCCTAACTGAGAAACAGGAGTTTGCAAAAGAGTGGCGGAGATAGCAGAAATGGGAAGAACAAACTGCATTGTGGTTTATTCATGGCTAAGAGAACAAATCATGGTTTAGCGTGACACATGATCATGGCCAGAGTTTGATTTTAACCTTTCTATGTTGTTCTTTATATATAAACCCATTTCCCTGGTGCACACAAAGAAAAAGAGTTGTGTTATAAGCAGGTGATCAGTTAAATTGGATGGATACAAATATATCAATGAGGTTTATTTTTTTTAAAAAGAATACCACTGGACTATCACGCAGATTTTTTTTATAAGTAATTCTTTTCAATGAAACTACCATTTTCAGATGGAAAATTGGAGCACAAGAAATCAACACTCCAAAAATGATCACCAGAGAGCTCATAATTATAACAGCCGAACAACACGTGCTGCATTGTCTCAACAGAATTAGGGGGAAAAAAATCAAGCAGAACCAGCTACAGTGGCATTAATGAAGGAATTCTAATTTTACTGTGATGATACAACATTGCCAAATTTGTATTATTAGTTGTTATTAATACAGATTTGGGATGGAAGCATAGGGCATCCTCATTTCCTTGTTCCTTGTCTTTTTCTAAGTTGGTCTCTCTTACATGAGACATTGATCTTGCTCTTCTCAGCTGAGATGACGTCTGTTGTGATAGAACTAAAGCAAACACTAAAATTTGAAATTTCCTGTGCCCATTTTTGCAGATTTAATATTCAGAGTTGGAATTGTGGGGGTTCAATATTTCTTTCACCAAGAAACAGCAACTCAGGGACATAAGAAACATGCAATAACATCACCTGATAGTTTTCCATCTCCGCTTGCCAACTCTAATCCCTAGGATTCTTTGGGAGGGGAGCCCCAACAGTTTTAAATGGTATAAAACCGGTACAAGTTTGCGGTGCGGATACGGAAGTCCTTGCTTTCAGGACAGGAAAACAGGAGTTGGTTAAGGAGCTGGTTTCACGGGAAAACGGTGGAGAAAAATTTGGATGGTTTGTTCAACTCAGCTCAATTTGCTTACCTGGGCAAACTGGGACTCAATTCTAATCCCCCAAAGCTTGTTTGTCTTTCCACTCACATCCCAAGCATAGCCATTGGAGAGTTTTTGCCTTGGCACAGCTGACCTCTCCTTTCCTTTCCAGAAGTTTCACTGTTGCTCAATATTGTAGTGATGGCAGTTTTCTCCTCAAAGGTTTGGCCATCCCTTTCCACAGCTTACTTTCTTATGGCCACGTCCGGTGGGGGTCCCGTCTGTGGCTCTGCCTGGAAGGGAGCACGACGGGAGCGCTCCCCTCCGCACAGGTCTGGCTCCCTGACGAAGGGAGCGTGATGCACATGCCGCTTCCTTTTGCGGCACAGCCGGGTACTTTCCCAGACTGCGCTGGGGCAGGAAGCACCCCCATCGCAATTCCTGCCCTTCTGCAGGACAGGTAAGTGCACGATGGTGGTGCGATCATGGGTCATTGATGGGGAAAACTGTCAACGATTCAACCCACGATCGCGCCACCTGGGGATGGGAGAAGGACGGGACTGCGGTGACATCCTGCAGAAGCACCGTCATAGTCCCGTCCTTCTCCCGTCCCCATGGCTGGACAACAACGTCCTGCAGAAAGGGCCTTAGATTCTGGACAGCAAATAACATTAAATTTATGTGCAAGATACATATATATCTGTGTCTATAAATATGTGTGTGTCGAAATAATTTCACATGGGAAAATCCCATGAATCTGATTAGAAACACAAACTGTAACGGACTCTCAAACAACTATGGTTAGGAACACAAACTGCAAAGGACTCTCAAATAAAGAGTATTTGCACAGCAGTGGTGTTCGATACATGAATGCCTACGGTTTAATTCTTTGCTTAAATGAAGCAAAAGTAGCTGTAAGATTGGGATTGGGCCTTCCCCCCGCCCCAAAAAAATTGCTGGTTGTTAGAATCTATTACAAAAATATCAATCTGTAGGTACAGAGACATAGACAGAAAAGAAGGAAGAAAGACAGATAGCAACTCCTTCGTAATCAGATACAGAAGTAAACAGACACTGAAAAATAGAAATCTATCTTATAGAACCACATTTGTCCACAATATATATATTATTTCTTAAAAACTTTCTTTGAAGGAAGAAAAAAAAAAGAACAACCCAGCCTCGGTTGAGTCTTATCTCCACTAGACAGCAAAAATGAGGTATTTTCGGGACTACCCATAGTCAGCCATATCGGCTGTGTTGTCGCATCGTGGGCAGCAAATTGGCTTCAGCTTTCCAATGAGATCACGTCATGGCAAAAACATCCTCCTTGGAGGAATGCTTTGGATCTACAAGACTCTCCTGTAAATTAATACTTTATGCAATAACAGTGGTGAACCTCCAAGTGCATTCCTGAAGTGCACCGTAAACTGTTGCTTACCCCGTTGGGTCAAGGGGGTGGCATAGGCCCGATCCCTGTTTTTTTTTTTAGGAAGGAAGTGACACGTTTATGGTTGCGTACCAAAAAAAGTCAGTGCCTAAAGCAGGGAGCGACAGAAAAAAATCCAGGCATCCTTGCTCTGCTTGTCTGCTCCTTAATTTGTTTCAAAGGGTGGGATTCGTTACGTTTGGTCTTGATATTCGCCCGCCTTCCCACTCTGGGGTTGGTTCCCGGAGGAGAAAAAGGCAGAGAAAGCGAGGAGACATCTGGATCCTGTCCTCCTCACCTCGTCGGGGTGTTCCTCCTCATCCCAGGGGAATTATTCCCCTGCGGCTCCCGGGAGAGGGTCACAGTCTGAGCTGAAGAGCTCTTTGTACAACGGCGGGAAAACGGCGTGGACGATGATGGGGTACATCTGACGGAAGGAACGCAGCTTCTCCATGTGCTGGTAGCAGAGGTTCCGGAGTCTTCCTTTTGGAGGCAGCTGTCGAGAGGTGGAAAGAAAGCAAGTGTCTGTATTGTTGCATATAATTTCTATACAATTAGACCGGGGTGGGAATCACAGAGACTTTAGGCCCTTTTGCAGGACGTTGTTGTCCCGCCAGAGGGGTGGGAGAAGGACGAGACCGTGACGACGGTTATGCATGACATCACGGTCCCGTCCTTCTCCCGTCCCCAGGCGTTGCAATCAGAGAGTAAATCATTGACAAGTTTTCCCCGTCAACGACCCGTGATTGCATTGCCATCTCACACTTACCTGGTGTGTGTGGGGTCCGGAAGTGCAATGGCTGCACTTCCTGCCCCAGCACAGCCTGGAAAAGAACTCGGTTGCGCTGCGGCAAGAAAGAGGCAGGGCCACTGCACTTCCTGGATCGCGGCAGCAGGCATGGCAGAGGGTTGCGCTCCCGTTGTGCTCACGTCTCAACAGAGCTGCTGCCGGGATCCCCGCAGGATGCTTCATCTTCCCTCTCGGTTGAATCTGCTGTCCCGGAATCAACTACTGGGTTTCTGGTGGCAGCCCCCTTAGCTAATTCCAGTGATATAACACAAACGAGAACCCATGTGGTGCAGTGGTTTGAGCATGGACTATAGCCCTGGAGACCAGAGTTCGATTCCCTGCTCAAGTATGGAAACCCACTGGACGACCTTGGGTGTGTCACACTCTCTCAGCCTCAGAAAATCCAGTGACAGGCTCTCCTTAGGATCGGCAGAAAAAAAGGGGACTAGGCTCCACGTGCTTGTGGATGGTTCGAGTTTATTCTTTAAAAAGCCCAATGCATTTCACACCATTTATCAACGCATTCTCTTTATGAACTGGACTGATTAGTTGTTTGTTGCATAAGTTTGCAACCAACATATTGTTTGCTGCATAAGTTCATAAGTTTGAATGGAAACAAGACCTCTCCAGTTTGTCACTCTGGGAGCCCTACACTGTCCAGCTTTGAACTTTTCTGCTCCTTTTCCCATTCACCTCTTCCCAAATCCTTGCTCGTGGCCCCAGCCCACCTTAGCCAAGATGCCTTCCCGGTGGTTCTTCCGTAACATGTGCTTGAAGGCCAGTTCCAGGTTGTTCTGCAGTCGCTCCACTTTGCTTTTCTCCTGCAACCAGGGCCGATCTACCAAGGAAGACAAAAGGGACGATCAAAGTCTGCTAAAATCTCCTCCGTCTCCACCATTACTTGTTCAAAAGCTGTGAAGTACAGCCTGACATACCCCTTACTAGCTATTGTGCCCGAGCTAGTAAACACATTGGAATCACAGAGTTGGAAGAGACTCCAAAGGCCATCTAGTCCAACCTCATTCTGCCATGCAAGGAAACAAAGTCAAAGCATTTCCAACAGATGGCTATCCAGCCTCTGTTTAAAAACCTCCAAAGAAGGAGACTGCACCACTCTCCCAGTCAACATACTCCACTGCTGGACAGCTCTGACCATCAGGAAGTTCTTCCTAATGTTTAGGTAGAATATCTTTTCCTGCAGTTTGATGCCATTGCTCTGTGTCCTACTCTCTGGAGCAGCAGAAAACAGGCTTGCTCCATCCTCCATATGATATCGCGTCAAATATTTAAACATAACTACCACGCCACCTCAACCTTCTTTTCTGCAGGCTAAACATACCAGGGGATCAGGGTTTGAATCCCTGGGTGACCATGGGCAAGTCACGCTCTCTCAACTTAAGAAGGAAGGCAAACCTCCTTTAAAGAAATCTGCAAAGATAACCTTAGGACAGAGTTGCCATGATTTATAGGCAACTCCAAGGCACACAACCACAAACTCTGTAGTGTGAGGCATGGAAGCATAAGTAGCTTGGAGCTTGAGGTCTGGTTTGAAGTTTGAGGCCTGGTAGTTTGTAGTCTGGAAGGAACCAGTGGTTTGAAAGTTGGACCAGGACTCTGGAAAACCAGGGTCTGAATCCCTGCTCAGCTCTGGAAATGCACTGGATGACCTTGGACAAGTCATAAGCCATTTCCGCACTAGGCTGTTATAGCGCTATGATTGCACTTTCAACCTCCTATGGAATCCTGGGGTTTGCAGTTTCGGGAGGGGCCGGCCGGCCCCTCCCGAAACTGCAAACCCCAGGATTCCATAGGAGGTTGAAAGTGCAATCATAGCGCTATAACAGGCTAGTGTGGAAATGTCCATAGTCTCTCAGCCTCAGAGAAAGGCCATGGCAAAACTCCCTTGAAGAAACCTTCTCCAGAGAACGCCAGGAGAAGGCCCCCGTACATTGGCTTAGTCTTGAAGGAACATAACAACCAAAAAAACAAACAGTCTCCAAGCAAACTATGCCCTGTGGCTCAACAGCAATCCAAAGACGGGACGTCCCGCCCGCCTTCCCCGGCAAGATCTGAACACGACTCTCTTGCCAATGGGCCCTCCTTACTTGAGTTAATGAGTACTAAAGCGGTGAAGAGGGCGATTTCGTTCTCGGAGAAGTGAAGGGAGCACAGGTTGTGGGCGAAGTCGAAGATGGAGTTGATGAGTTCGTTGCATCCTGGGGTGGAAAAACAAAAATGCAAAGAGGAAATGAGCCCTCCAGATCACAAACAAGAGATCAAGAGTATCAGGAGAGAGCAATTGTGGTGTGATGGGACTAGGAGTCTGGAAGATAAAGTTTGAATCCCCTCTCAGCCACTGAAACCCCTGGACAAGTCACCCTCTCCTGCACCTTTACTACTCGAACGTTACCCCTCGAACTTTACTTCTCTTCCTTTAACTCGCCAGCTTTACCCATCCAGCTTTGCCACTCCAACTTTACTCCTGCAACTTTACACCTCTATCTTTTCCCCTCCTACTTTACTCTTCCAACTTCACACCTCCAACTTTATTCCTGAAATTTTACCCCTACAATTTTACCCTTCCAACTTTACTCCTCCAGCTGTACCACTCCAATTTTACCCCCCATATTTAATCCTCCAACTTTGCCCCTCCAAGTCTGGCACTCCAATTTTAATCCTCCAACTTTACCCGTCCAACTTTACTCTTTCACCTTTACCCTTCCAACGTTACTCCTCCAATTTACCCCTTCAACGTTTTCCCTCCAACTTTATCCCTCCAATTTTACTCCACAAACTTTGCTCGTGCAACTTTACTACTCCATGGCACAGTGGTGGGGCCCCCAAGCTAGACTACACTGTCAGAAGCGGTGAAGGATGTGATGCCATCATTGCCTGTGTTGAAGCTCAACGCAACCACCCGTACAGCTGGCTCCCCTGCATGGAATGGGAGCGGTTGGCCATCTTGCCCACGGCCTCAGGCGGCAAAATATCTTGGGCCCATCCTGAGTACGAAGTCTCATACCGAGGGATTTGAAGAGCTCTGGGCCAGCATATTTCCCCTCGAAGAAGACGGTCCGGTTCTCGGAGTTGAAGGCACGGCACATCCTCACCAAAACCACTTCCATGGCACCTACGGGAAGGGAAGAAAAGAAAAAGAAAGAAAGATTGATTGAAACTCAGGTGGAAACTCTCACATCTTCAGCCTCAGCCACCTCAGACTGTTGTCCGATTGCCTCATGGTAGAGCCGGCCCCTTCTTATACCATGGATGGGGAAACTGCAGTCCTCAAGTTTCATGTGGCCCCAGATCACACTTTTGGGACCCCCAAAGCCCCCAATACCAGCATCATAAAGCTCCCCCGATTCTCCCCATCCAAAAACCAGGCCAAACTCCACCAAAATGTGCAGAAATGGTATTTTACTAAGAGCTTTTTATATGGTTTTAATTGATGTCTTTTTTTGTGTGCGTCTTTCAATCTGCATTTGTTTGAATTGTTGCAATCCTCTGGAAGCTACCTTGAGTCCTACCTTGGAGGAAAAGGCAGGGTGTGAATGAATAAATAAGAACAATTTGCCAAAAGACGTTCCCACTCTCTGACACTTCCCCAAAAATTCATGAAAATAGTTCAGCTTTTGGCACCTTGTGTTCCTCTGTTGATCACTTTCACTCACTTCCTGTTGTTGAAAAAGGACCTTTCCTGGGCTTAAAATGGCCCAGGAAGGACCAAAAAATATGGTGAAAATACCCCCATGCCTTCAAAGGGCATTTAGGGGAAAACTGATTCTTTTTGTGGAAGTGGGCTTGGATGGCAGAGGAAAAGCCCTTCAGGGTCTCCTGGGGGAGACCTAACAGCCCCCTAGCTTTCCACAATCTAGAGGATGCTAGGCATTGCAGTTGGACAACGTCTGGGCCTCTCTGTGAAATGTGGAAACGTGGACCCAGAGGCCCCTCCCTAAACTGCAAACCCCCGGATTCCATAGGAGGTTGAAAGTGGAATAATAGCACTATAACAGTCGAGTGTGGAAATGGCCACAGCTTCCCCGCTCACCTGCTTTGAGCAGCACGATCTGATCGTTTTGGCACAGATCCATGAAACCGGCCATGCGCTTGGCGAACTCCACCACGTACTGGATGGCTTCCGTGATGCGGCAGGCACACCGTTCCCACATCTCTTCCATGGACTGGTGGAGAGAAAGAGGGAAGCGGGGAGGATGTGAATATAGGCAGCTGATCTGTGTTGGTCTGCACGGTAATTCAGGCTTGATTTGCTCTGAGACCGATTCGTTTCTCTTTTTTTGGAAGTCCACGTGTCATGTCCTGGGCCATTTCTGCACTACACTCTTATAGCGCGATTATTCCACTTTCAACCTCCTAGGAAATCCTGGGGTTTGCAGCTTCGAGAGGGGCCGGCAGGTCCCTCTCAAAACTGCAAACCCCAGGATTCCATAGGATGTTGAAAGTGGAATAATAGCAGTATATCAGTGTAGTGCGGACATGGCCCATGACTCTGGAGACCAGGCACTGAATCTCTGCTTGACAATGGAAACTCACTGGGTAACCCTGGGCAAGTCACACACTCTCAGCCCCAGAAGAAGCCATAGAAGCCCCGATAAATCCTGCCTAGAAAAGCCAGTGATAGATTCACCTTAGGGTCACCAAAAATCAGAAACAAATTGAAGGCACAAAATTACACTTGCAGAAAGAGCTCAGGGGGTTCATGCTTAGCTCCCTGGTTTTATTTCTACAAGGGTGCTTGACTGTTTTCAATTAAGAATCGAAAGAGGGAACTGATCACTCTTTACCATGCTGAAACCACTAGTCAACACAGCCACTTGTCCAGGAGAGTGGTCTAAACACCTAATCCAGGGGGTATCTTGAGGACATAAAGAGGTGAATGACAGAAGCCCAAGGGGGCTGGAACTGCAGGGCCAAATTGGAGGATAACCACACAAAAATCCCATCTCTAATGTCCCATTGTGTTGCTTTATTTTTTCCCCCTCCCTTTCTTTTTGGATCAGCAGTTTCTTCCCAAAATGGGACTGGGAACATTTTCCTCCAGAGCAATTCATCCTAATGTTTTCAAAGCCGGTGGTATGAATTAATTCCTCCGCTCTCCCGTCTGAGTCATCGCTCGGCAATTTTAGACGCAAAACACAAGAGAGGCGTTTCTCATTACTTAATGGGCTTTTGGCGTGCGGCTCCAAATCGAACTGAACTCCCTTCTCTGTGACACATTGTTCTCATCTCCCCCAATTTATATTTTTTTACGGGAGAAAATACATAACGCTTTCATATTCCATAAATTTTAGTTTTAAACCTGCCTCGGCAGAAACGTTGTGGACGAAAAAAAAAGATCAACTTTGCACACGTGT
Source organism: Ctenosaura bakeri (assembly GCA_948474755.1). Lineage (NCBI taxonomy): Eukaryota > Metazoa > Chordata > Lepidosauria > Squamata > Iguanidae > Ctenosaura > Ctenosaura bakeri. The sequence continues at coordinate 43,583 of CAOLHI010002373.1, read as the reverse complement.
CGTCCGACTGGCAAAAAATTGCTAGTTTTTGGAGATTCACCAAAGTGGTGGGAGTGAATCTTTTAGAAGCCAAAGAAATACAGATTCAGGACAGCTGCAGCTTAAGATGGCATTTTTATTTTTTATTTTTCGGATAATCTGATATGAAGGGGGAAAAAATGGGAAGGTCTGAAAATTCTGATAAGAAGGGAAGGAAAATGAGAAACAGTAAGGAAGAATTCAGAAGTCGCAAGGTCACAAGCAACATTAAATGCAAAGTGATATTCAAAAATAACGTAAGTAATGTAAAGCAAGATGGTTATTTCTAATGATGGTACCGGGTTTGGTACTATCCATGGTTTCAGATTTTATTAAGCGGCTGGTGGAGAAGGAGGAAGACCAGAGGCAGGTTTTTAAAGACTGCATGGCCTCATTGGGGCCGCCAAAAGGGACGGCTTTCCCGGAAAAGAAAAGAAGCACCCGAGGTCAGGAGCACGGGCTGCAGGGTTCGTAGAAACTCAGAAATAACAAAATCTGTAAAAAAATCAAACCCACAAATAGGGAAGGCTGACTGTATAAGAGATGGCTCACAACCGAATGCAATACCACTGATTAGAAACCACCGTCTCTTGCCAAGTGTTGGAAGTGCGGGGAAAAGGTGGGGACTTTTCTTCACAAGTGGTGGCCCTGCCCAACGGCTAAGACATTTTGGAAGGGAATTCACGATGGAATTCAAAAAAATTGTACAGTTAATTTTGAAATGGTACCAGAATTCTACCAGAATATATTAAGTCAGAACCAGGAGATCAGAAAAAAAACAGAAAATATTATTGCATTTGATTACAGCAGAACGGTTGACCTATGCACAACACTGGAAAGATAAAACAGATATTCAATTAGATATTCAATTAGATGGATGGAAATTAAAAATGTTAGACATAGACTGAAAAACTAGCATATTCCCGTAAGAAGAAAATGGTTCAGAATTTTGAAAGAGAATGGAAAAGGGTAATGCTTTGGTTAAATATGTAAATATTAGCGGATCACGTACGTTGGGGTATTTGACCAAGATTACGTATAAGGGAGAAGAAGGATTCAACTGGATAATTTTTGATATATAGAAGCGGGGGGGAGGATTATAATAATTATAATTATATATTTATAATTATATAATTATATTAATATAGATTAATTATATATATAATTATATATATTATATTATATATAATATATTAATTATATATTTATAATCATATATTGATTATATATTTATAATTATATATTAACTATATATATTATAATTATATATATTAATTATATATATATAATTATATATATTATATATATTATATTATATATATTATATTATATATATTATATTATATATATATAATATATATATATTAATTATATATTTATAATTATATAATAATTATAATTATATAATTTTATATATATATATATATATATATATATTTGTGTTTATATATGCTTTTATGTATTTTGAAAATTAATAAAAATTCCTTAAAATGTATTTATATATTTTTGTAATGCCACCTCGATCCACTGGGAGAGGTGGGGAAAAATATTTATTATTATTATTATTTTTATTATTATTATTGTTATTAAAAGAAATCACTGTCTCTGTAACAACAAAGAATATCGTTCAAGTCATGGAAGAAAAAGGAAAAATATGAACCCGCTGTCTAAGTTCTGGAGGGATTAGTAAGTAGCATTCTGGAAACGTAGCTCTGTGACCAGAGGCCACCGAGAAGAAGGCTCTGCCTCTCGTAAGCCATCTACCTTGCCCCCAACAACATGGGGTATCCTGGACAGGGGCTTCCACCACAGAGGTGGCCGAAACAAGGCGACCTCTGTGTGGATGCAGAAAGACCCCTGGAAAGCAGAGTCCCGCCAAGGAAACCTCCTCACCTTCTTCTGGTAGCTCCCAATTTCTTCCCTGGTGAAGGTCTCCCATCTCAAGAGATGGAGGTCCTCCAGGCGCAGCTGACAGGTCTCCCGATACGACTTGAGAACGTTTTGCGTGAGATGCTCTGGGGAAGGAGAGGAGAAAACAGGTCAGGAGCGGAACTCGGAAGCGACGAGTACACAAGCAACGTTAACTGCAAAGTAACATTTCAAAAATAATGTAAGTAACGTGAAGCTAGGGGGCTACTTCTGATGATGGTATAGGGTTGGGTACTATCTGTGGTTTCGGGCATCCACAGGGAGTCTTGAAACATACGCTCCATGGATACGGAGTGACTATGGTATTTTCCAGTGATGTAGACTTAAGTCAACTGAGACGGACTCAAGTCGGACTTAAGTTGCTTCAGTGACTTGACTCGGACTTGACCCAGTACTAAATGATGCACTGATTTGACTCGGCTTGAGACTTGTGTATTTTTAGTGACCAACTTGCTTCCCTTGGTTCAGTAACATAACACGTTCATCCAGAAATATTACAACTTTGCATAATGCTTCCATTTCTTTTTCCCTACTGGTTACACAATGATTTGCCCAAAGTGTGGGCGCATTTCTTGGAAGGGAACAGCAAATGGATTAGGCAACCGACTTCAAAAGGAAAGTTCCTTGCTTTGAAAGCTTTCGAAGCTTCAGTAATGGGGAGTAAGAAGGATCCTAATCTGAAGCTGCAGATGGCAAAATCACAAATGTGGAGAGTCAACTCTACTTATATGGTTAAAACTGACTTTATTCAACTCTGTCCAGAAATTCTGGAATCATAGAATCATAGAAATGTAGAGTTGGAAGAGACCCCAGGGGCCATCCAGTCCAACCCCATTCTGCCATGCAGGAACACCCTCAAAGCACTCCCGACAGATGGCCATCCAGCCTCTGCTTAAAAACCTCCAAGGAAGGAGACTTCACTACACTCCATGGAGGCAGCAGATTCCACTGCCGAACAGCCCTGACTGTCAGGAAGTTCTTCCTGAGGTTCAGGTGGAATCCCCTTTCCTGCAGCTTGAATCCATTGCTCCTTGTCCTGGTCTCTGGAGCAGCAGAAAAGAAGCCCTATCCTTCCTCTACGTGGCATCCCTTCAAATATTTAAACATGGCTATCATGTCCCCTCTTAACCTTCTCTTCTGCAGACTAAACATACCCAGCTCTCTAAGTCTATCCCCATAGGGCTTCATGGCTTCCAGGCCTCTCACCATTTTGGTCGCCCTCCTCTGGACTTGCTCCAGCTTGTCCATATCCTTCTTGAATTGGGTGCCCAGAACTGGACACAGTATTCAAGATGGGGTCTAACCAGAGCAGAGTAGAGTGGTACCAGTACCTCCCTCGATCTAGACACCATACTCCTATTGATGCAGCCGAGAATCGCATTGGCTTTCTTGGCTGCCGCATCACACTGCTGACTCATGTTCAGCTTGTGGTCTATGAAGACTCCTAGATCCCTTTCACACGTACTGCTATCCGGCCACGTGTCCCCCATCCTATATTTCTGTATTCCATTATTTCTGCCTAAGTGTAGGACCTTACATTTCTCCCTGTTGAATTTCATTTTGTTCGCCTTGGCCCAGCTCTCCAATCTATCCAGGTCATTTTGAATTTTGATCCTGTCCTCTGGCGTATTAGCAACCCCTCCCAATTTGGTGTCATCTGCAAATTTGATGAGCATGCCCTCTATTCCTTCATCCAAGTCATTGATAAAAATATTCAACAGCACTGGGCCCAGGACAGAACCCTGTGGCAATATAGGTTGGGGTATACAGTTGGCTCCCAGACTTGAGACTTGACTTGAAACCTGAAGGTAGAAACTTGAGACTTGGAGTAAAAGACTTATATACATCATTGGCATTTTCCACATCTTATTACCCAAGAACGGGGCAGTCATATCAGGAGGGGCACCTGGATTCCGAAGTCATTCCTACCATGCTGGGAAATCCGGTTACAGAACACAATAATTATCCTCTGCAGCAGAGTCAAACTGGGCAGAGGCTAACTGGAGGGAAAGCCACCCCTTGCCACCCCATGGGTTTCATGCACCCACTGTGGTGTAGTAGTGCCAGGGTCATAGGGTGGAAAATCCAGGACTTTTTAACTAGCAGGGCTAATGCCCACTTTTCTCCCCGCTCTCAACCTTCCTTCTGAGTTTAGCTGCAATCCCAGAGTAACTAGAATGGAAATCAATTTTCCCAGCAACAATGAATTGTTACGAGCATGGCTGCGATTCAAATTATTTGCAGGAGGTTTGGTCTGGAATCAGCAAGGGCCGTCGATTTTACAAAAGTCCTGCTCTTGTGGTAGTGAGGGAAACATCTACAAAAATCTTTTTAAAAGGTAGAGATCAATGCAGTTGCCTGATTTCCGGAATTTCTAGGGGGATGGTGTCTAACGGCATTGTTGCAATCGAGGATCAACGCCATGGCTGGTATCTTAGGTACAGCCCACCAAAGCTCCTTAATTTCTTTTTTAAAATGCACCAATTTTTCACCCTCAAAACAGCCAAATTGCTCCCAAAACAGCCACAAATGTGGTACTCTAGTTCCACCTGACGCCACGCAAATCTCTGAAAAAACAAACAAACAGCATACAAACCAACCAACCAACCAACCAGAGCAAAGCGGTAGCTGGAAGTGATGCAAGATGCCAAAATGTGACACCCAAAATACATCAGTGTGGCCTCCCAGAGGGCTGCCACAGGCACTGGGAGGTGGGATGAGACAGCCCTTCTCTCTCTGCAGCTGCCCACCTATGGTTTAACCCCTTTAAAATTTGCTCCTACTCACCAATCTCGGTCAGGGAAGAATTGGGCGACTCCAACAGGCTGGCAAAGTTTGGGGTGGTGTAGAAGTCGAGGCTTTCTCCGCCAGCCTCACTCCCTGCCGGCCGCTTCGTCCCGGCAATGTCTGGGTGCAAGAGCTCTGGCGACGTCTGCACCTCCAGGGCGTAATAGACGCTCCCCTTGCCCTCTATCTTGATGCGCTCGGGGCTGTACCCCTTGGGGAAGGGGGTCCGCAGGTCTTCTCCCAAAAGGCTCTGGGCTTTGGGGAGTCCGTTGGAGTAGGCCAAGGTGGCCGTCTCATTTGGGGACACGCTGAGGCGGGCCTGGCCGTTCAGGAGGGCCGTGGAGCAGGCAGAGGCCTCCAAGAGGTCCGCCGAAGGGGCCAGCTTAAGCTGACCGTTGGCCACCCCCAAGGAGTAGGCCGAAGACTCCCCTCCCTGCTGCTGCTGCTGCAGCTGCTTCTGAACCTCAGCATGGAGGCTGTCCCGTTGCTTCTTCGACATCCGGCCGAACTTGACAGCTGGGGAGAAAAATGTACGATCATTCCTAGCAGGGGTGCAAAACCGTGGGGAAAAGCCCCAAGGCTCACTGCACAGCTAAGTTTAAAAAATGCTTCTACCGTTGACCCTCCACTTTTGCGGTGCTTAGGTGGGCAAGAAGTGGAAAAAACATGAATATATATAAAAAACTGCAAATGCTATTTTTATTTTTACCAGAGAGAATCTCTAGGAATCTCTAGGTCCTCCAGCACAACTCTCTGGTCAACTTTTGGTAGGAGCTGACCACAGATCTAGAGATCCCGAAAGAGGTTCAAATCCGCAAATCATCAGGTCTGCAATCAATCGGCGAATGTGGAAGGCCCACTGCAATTCCCTGTGAGGGCTATTCAGCAATATTCAATATACTTTTGTCCCGGCAAACAACGGCCACTTCTGCATTACGCTGTTATAGTGCTATTATTCCACTTTCAATATCCCATGAGATCCTGGGATTTGCAGTTTAGAGAGGGGCATTGAGAATTCTCAGCTAGAGACCTCTTTGGCCACAGGAGGTTGAAAGTGGAATAACAGCATTATAACAGCGTAGGGCGGACATGGCCAAAGCTTCTTCATCCCTCAAATTACCAATACGCCTCAATTTTGTAGCCAGCAAATGGGGCTATGGAATTGGCAGGGTGTCTGTATTTGTTAGGGTTGCATAGACTATTTGAAAATATTCAAAAATGGTTGAAAAATGTGTTGTTGTTGTTTTGAGAAATGCTGATACAAATCCTGGAGTGATAAAAGTTTAAGATTGCACAAAATCTGCACATGGGTGTTTTGTGCCGAGAACATAATTTTCTGCGCAGGAAACAGAAAACAATATTTGTGTGTAGGAGTATTATTTTCTGAGCAGAAAAATGCTTGCTCCCCAGGCAGAAAATGCTGCTTTCTGCGCAACAAAACCACTTGCGAATTTTGCGCAGAAGACATCCTGAACTGTGAATCCATTTCCAAAACTGCCTGATCAAGAAAGACTTTTGTGCAGTGGGGGAAAAAAATGGCTAATATGACTTGTTAGTTCCTTTGAGAAGAAGATGAGGAGAAAACGACGTCTCTAGTGTGTGTTGTGTGTTTGTAAGGTGAGACAGCCATATTTTTTTTTTGCAGAAAAACGTGAGATGAGTGACGCAGGCTTAGTAAGCAAGGCCATCTCAAGTCTTCGAAGAGGAAGACAACTCTCATGAAAGCGTGTCAGCCAGATTAGAACTTTATTCGGCTGCTTGCTGTTATCATGCATGGATGGAGAGGACAGAGACTGATAACCCAGACCAAATTCCAGCAGACAAACCCCTGGCAGATTCCAGATCGCTGCATTCATACCAAATGCTCAGAGGTTGGTCTGGTGGGAGTGTAGCCAGCACCTGATCTCAAATATGGGATTCGGGACGTCCCATTTTATTCCAATACAAGACTTAAATATGGGACAGCCTGTATAAAATGGGACACTTTGGAACCTTTAGTGTAAGGAAAGTTAGCCTAGAAAACAAGGTATATGTGGGCGTCCACCTTTAAGTCACCTGTCAACTTATGGAAACCCCATTAATTCTGTAGGGTTTTCTTAGGCATGAAATACTGAGAAGCAGTATTGCTAATCCCTTCCTCTGAAACAGAGCCTATAGTGCCCAGTATTCTTTGGTGGTCTCCCATCCAAGTAGTAACCAGAGCCAACCCTTCTTAGCTCCCAAGATCAGATGAGGATCTGGTGCCTTTAGGGGGAATGATAACTTCATTGGAAGTTATCATTGACTTTGGAACCTTTAGCGTAAGGAAAGTTAGCCTAGAAAACAAGGTATATGTGTGCGTGCACCTTTAAATCACCTGTCAACTTATGGAAACCCCATTAATTTCATACTCAGAAGCCGTATTGCTAGTCCCTTCCTCTGAAACAGAGCCTACAGTGCCCGGTATTCTTTAGTGGTCTCCCATCCAAGTACTAACCAGGGCCAACCCTTCTTAGCTTCCAAGATCAGATGAGGATCTGGTGCCTTTAGGGGGAACGATAACTTCATTGTTGTTGTTGTCTGCATTCAAGCCACTTCCAACTTATGGAGACCCTAAGGCAAATCTATCATGGGGTTCTCTGGGGCTGAGAAAGTGTGACTTGTCCAAGGTAGGTTTTCATGGCTGAGCAGGGAATCAAACCCTGATCTCCAGGGTCCGTAGTCAAACGCCCAAACCGCTACACCATCCTGGTTCTCTCACTGCCTCCTTAAAACGATAAGAAACTCCTTCCTTACCATCCCGGGACATGCCGAGGCTGAGACATTTCTGCAAGCGGCAGTGCTGGCAACGGTTGCGGCTGGTGCGGTCGATTTGGCAGTTCTGCTGCCGAGTGCAGGAGTACGTCACGTTGCCTTGCTGGCTGCGCCGAAAGAAACCCTGGAGAGAAAAAAACAATCAAGGGGTCGGGGAGAAAATAAATTGAGCGAGGGTACACACACGGAGTTGAAAACAGAGATCCATATGAGGTCTTTTTTTGCTTCTGCAAAGGTTTCAACGATCGGCAATCTGGCAAGTTTGTCCAGGGTGTAAGGAAGGACCTGAGCCATTTCCGCACTAGGCTGTTATAGCGCGATGATTCCACTTTCAACCTCCTCTGGAATCCTGGGGTTTGCAGTTTCGGGAGGGGCCGGCCTCTATAGAGTTGGAAGAGACCTCAAAGGACATCCGGCCGGCCCCTCCCGAAACTGCAAACCCCAGGATTCCATAGGATGTTGAAAGTGGAATCATCGCGCTATAACAGCCTAGTGCGGAAATGGCCAGGCAGCACCAAAACAAGCAGCTGGTAGCTTGTAGGACATGGTTGGCAGGCTCTGTTTAGCTTGATAGGGATCCCTGCCTTTCTTTAGTTTAGACATTGTGATTCCAAAACCTCCATCTTTCAGATGTTGTCAGCTTCAGCTCCCAGAAATCCTGGGAATTGGCCAAGCAGCCCAGGATTTCTGGAAGCTGAACTCCAAAACACCGAGAGGAGATCACAGAATCACAAAATCATAGAGTTGGAAGAGACCCCCAAGGGCCATCCAGCCCAACCCCATTCTGCCATGCAGGAATACACAATCAACTCCTGACAGAGAGCCAACTAGCCTCTGCTTAGAATCAAAGAAAGAGACTCCAGCACATTCCCAGGAAGTGCATCCCACTCTCAAACTGCTCTTACCATCACTAAAATCTTCCTACTGTTTAGGTGGAATCTCCTTCCCTATGGTTTGAAGCCACTGCTCCGTGCCCGAGGCTCTACAGCAGCAGAAAACAAGCTTGCTCCATCTTCAACATGACATCCCTTCAAATATTTAAACTTGGCTCTCATGCCACCTCTCAGCCTTCTTTCCACCTGGCTAAACATGCCTAGCTCCCTAAGCTGCTCCTCATAGGATCTCATGGGTTCCAAGCCTTTGACTCACCTTGCACCCTTCACAAGTGATCACCCCATAATGGATCCCAGACGACTTGTCTCCGCAGATCTTGCACGGGATCACCTCTATTTGGGCTAGAGGGAGAGAGAAAAGGAAGAGAAAAAAACAATAACAAAAAAACCAGGTTAAAATTAAAATAAAGAAAGAAGAGAACTCTCCGTTTAGATTGCTTTTACTAACGATATGTACCAGAATTATTATTTTCACTTTCTTTGGATTTCACTGTGGCATTTTTTTTAAATAACTGAGGCTCAAATGCTTGCCTTCTTAAATCAGGGATGCAAATCTATGCTTATTTTGTTCCTCTGTGCAAGAACAAATGATTCCAGCACTCCACAAAAAGTACAAGGGTTTCTGCACAATTTCCAAACACAGTTTCTAGCCTGGGAAAAATTCCTTTCTTTAAAATTACACGTGATTTTCCAGCATGGAAAAAAAATGTACAGGTTGAGTAGCCCTCATCCTAAATGCATGGGACCAAGTTTCAAAAATGTTGAAATCATTTGTTCTTGCGTGCAAGAATGGAATTGACAAAGATTTATTTCCCAAGAAATACCCCAGAGGAGCAAATTTGCTAGGGGGTCCGCAGCAAGAGCATAGTCAATTGATGTGCTTTGCTCTTTTTTTCTGCAGAAAAGTTTCAGATGCAATACAGAGACTGCTTCACAAGAGGGAACCCTTGCACCACATTTGCCAAGGTCAGCTGTCAGAAGAAGCAACACCGAAATCCATGCAAAACAGAGCCACCGAGATGTTCCAGCAAGAGTGCTTCTGAGGACACACCAAGTGCTTTTCCCTTGCCACCTGGATAAACCCCAATAGGTTTGCACATAGCTGCAATTCACCTCTTTTTAAAAAAACCCTATTCACTTTGATCGCTCCCTTACTGAGCTCTCTGCCGGGCCATCCAGAAAAGTTTTATGTAAAAAATACTGTTGGAGGACAGATATCCAAACATAACCGCATCCGTAACCAAATTTCTCTCACTGGCTATTTAGATTAGAGACATACCAAAACTATGTCAGGATACTGGCAATGTATTATAAGATCAATCCAACTTCATTGGGTTAATGAGATGGAATTATATTTTATATTTTACTTAAAAACCCACATTGTTTATAATTTTAATTTATTCTGTGCCTTTAATCCTATTTTTAGTTTATTGTACCGAATACTGTGCAATTTATATGTTTGTTATATTGGTCTAGGGCAGCGGTTCTCAACCTGTGGGTCGCAACCCCTTTGGGCAGCGGTTCTTAACCTGTGGGTCGCGACCCCTTTGGGCAGCGGTTCTCAACCTGTGGGTCGTGACCCCTTTGGGGGTCGAATGACCCTTTCACAGGGGTCGCCTAAGACCATCAGAAAATACATGTTTCCAATGGCCTTAGGCTCCATTCCCTCCTCGGTGGTGGTGCGCAAGCGCGAGCCACACACTCACATCCTCCTGCCCCCTTTGGCGGGAGCACATGCAGCTACAGCACTGCCACAGCAGGAGTGGTGGTGCGCAAGTGCAAGCCACATGCTTGCGTCCTCCTGCCCCCTGTTCAGAAGGGACTGAAATCGCTCCCCTTCTCCGCTACTGGGAGAACATCCCATCTGATGGGCCAGCTTGGCGGGGGGTGGCAGCACGGGGGCAGGCCCCCTCCTCGCCATGGCCTCTGCCCCACTCGCCATGGAGGGGGGCGCTGCGGAAGGACCGGTGGGCCGCTAGGTGGCACTTTTCTGGGGGGTGAGCTGCACCCAGTGCAAAAGACAGGCACTGGGATTCCTCCCCCCCCACCAGGGTTGGCACTCTGGAAACTTTTCCCACACTCCCCCCCCCCAGCAGAAACGAGAGCGAAGCAGAAGCAGAGCCTGGGGGGGGTCTTGGAGTTTTTTCCCGGAGGAGATGCGCGGCTCCTCTTTCCCTCCCTGCCTGCCCCCCCCCGTTCCTGGCCGGAGAGGCGGCCTTTGCTGGGGGGGGGGGCATTGTAAATAATAAATAAATAATGTTATGGTTGGGGGGTCACCACAACATGAGGAACTGTATTAAAGGGTGGCGGCATTAGGAAGGTTGAGAACCACTGGTCTAGGGACTGTAAAATAAACTTTGCTTTGCTATTAGCATGGCATCTTGTAAGCTGGACCTACAATATTGCAACTGCTGGAGATTCAGCAACTAGGAAAGGACTGTGGATGTTATTTCTCTGCAGTTCCATCTCCAGCACCTCATGAATGCTTCCGATGGGTTGCAACCACGCCACGAAGATAGGTTTGAGATGGGCACCATCAGTCATAACTATGATCACCCAGACCTCAAACATCAGTTATTGCGACAATGCAACATCCCAGCCTTCATTGATATCCCTCCTTTCCCCTCGAAATTGGGGCTCAAAGTAGGCTTCACAAATTAAAACCAACACAATCGAGTTCAACCATGTACAAGGCCAACGATAAAATGTCATTCAACCATCAAGTTTTTTTTTAAAAGAAATCATTTTTATTAAGAATATTTATTTTTTAAAAAATAAACTAACAGTTACAAAGATTAGATGCCAAAGGAAAAGACTGAAAGCTAAAAATGGAATATAGTAAAATACGGAAGACAAATAAAAAGTAAAGACAGAGGGAAAGAAAAGGGACTTCCGATCTTCCTTTCGGCGGTTATATACGCATTTAGTTATTTATATCTCACTCTCCAAAACTGCAGACTATTCCTTCTTTCGACAGCCTACTCTTTTCACTCCACAAAACCAAAGGTTACTAAGTCAGTTTCTTTTTTCTTTTCTTTTTTGCAAAAAGGGTATAAGGAGTTTCCAGTTCCAACTATCATGGTTAAAAACCATGCACAATATTCGAATAATAATAACAAATAACCGAAAGTTGCCAAAAGGCGAGGGGAATAATGGCAGCAAGGAAACTATGGGGTGCAGAATTGTTGGGTTTGCAAAGTAATCACAAGGGAGAGCTGAACTTCATGGCACGCAGGGCTGGCAACCGGGAAGCTGCAACGACCAGATTTGTGTTTAAATTGAATTTAAAGCACTGATAAGTTGACTCAGCCCTGCATCCCTCGGTAAGATGAACACACTTCTGAGAGAGAGTCAGTGTGATGCACTCGCTTGATCATTGGACTAAAACTCTGCAAGATCCGAGTTCAAATCCCTGCTTGGCTACGGAAGCCCACGGGGTGGTCTTGGGCAAGTCACATGCTCTCAGCCTCAAACTTCTGAAGAAATCCCATGATAGGTTCAGAAATGACTTGAGAGCACTCACAGCAACAACAAGAACTTCTAGTTTTTAAAATTATTTTCAATTCTAAATTTTAAAAAAATATTTTTATTGAAAATTTAGTTTTGAAAGTAACCCCCCCCCACCTTCCAAGCTTAAATTTTCCTGTTGAATCTGCTTATTTCCATTACATACAAACGTAATTTCTGCTTAATAGAGAAAAGAACAATTACATTATTTCTTTCTTCATTTCTTATACATTTATATCTTTCTCCAGTCCAAAACTCCTCTCCATTCCTTCTCAAAGTTCTGGATAGGTTTATTCTTCAAAGAAAATGCTAGTTTTTCTATCTCTACCATATCTAGAACATTTAACTTCCATTCTTCTATATCAATATATTTCCTTTCTTTCCAATATTGCACATATGTCAACCTTGCAGCAAGTTATTAAATATAATAATGTCTTCCGATGGCTTATTTCCCTTTGTGGCCCTAACATATTTAACAAATAAAACTCCGGTTTCATTTCAAAATTCAGATTACAAATTCATTGAATTTCATCATGTATCCCCTTCCAAAATTTTTTTTGCTATCCTACAAGTCCACCACCTATGAAAAAAGGACCCCAATTCTACTTTTAATTATAATGTATTTTAATTGTGCAATATTTGTATTTTAAGTGGTTTAGGTGGGGAATCAAACCCTGGTTTACTGGGTCTTAGCTTCATGCTCTAACCACTGCACCACGCTGGCTTTTGAAATACAGAGAAAGGGAAATGCATTCCGAAAAATAAAAGGAAAACGGAAAAGCAGACAGAGAAGGGAAAAATGTAAGAACTGAAACACAGCCCTTAAATAAAAAGTGTCTAGTGTTTTAGTTAGTTTAATGTATTCATATTAATTTACTAAAATACAAAAGAGTTCTGATGCCTGCCAAGTCAAAATGCAATAAATGCAAATAAAAAAAGTAGGAGAAATGTGTATTATTTTACCAGAATTTTAATAATTTTAAGGGGCAAAGAGGGCAGGAATTGAGGACTGTGGATGTGTGCATACGTCACGTGAACAGGGAATTTAAAGGTGGAAATATCCGTTGCCGCACAGGCTTGCCGGCACAGTGAGCGTAAACGACCATCTTTTCATTTGGATTCCCCCAAGAGAGACGAAGGGACAAAGTCCGGAAGAGGGACGCTCTTCGCTTTCGGGGGGCACCCGAAGCAATCCTGATCAGACAAAGCGATTTCCCCCTTTCTCTCCTCTCCCTCCATCCTCGTGCAAGAGCAGATTACTGTCACACGGTAATGCTGCCTTCTCAGCTCATCCCTGATAAATCCTCTACACAGATTTATGGGGGGAGGCGTAGACGCAAAGAGCCAAAGACGATCTGTGGGGTAGGAGTAGGGGGAGTGGATTTAAGCCCTTGCTGACTGCAGAACTGCTGACTCCACTCGGATGGGAGAGACCTCTCCAACCTTTCGGACCGTGTGTCCATCTCTTAGAGGTCCTCCCCACCTCTGGAGTTCTTTACACAGAGCTTGGATGGACATTTTTTTCAGGCTTGCTTTAGTTGTCTATTGCTGAACGGCAGGGGGTTGGACTAGATGGCCTTTACGGACCGTCCTTCCAACTCTTAAGATTCTAAGGGCCTTTCCGCACTACACTGTCACAGTGCTATTATTCTTAGGCAATGCCCGCATTTTGACTCTCTCCATTGTGACACCCCGCCTTCCATCCTCCCCATACTCTCATCTTAAATGATGGATCTAAATCTTTATCAAAGCCCATCCTCCTAGTTGCAAATCTTCTTCAAAGGACTGATGGGTGGGTTGCGTATTGTGCCCAACACGCCGTGCCAAAAATGGGCTTGCTCAGATGGCGCTTCTGAGTACAGAATTGATACGGCGAACAGGTAAGAAAGCCTTCCAAAATGTCTCCGCGCATGTCTTTCGCTGTGGATTGTTTCTATGAAAGATGGCACACTTGAAGAAATGTGGAAATATTAAGAAAAACATGGAAATATTAAGACTGAAAGAGTCAAAGACTTCCTTACCCAGGGGCTCAGTCACTAAGCAAAATAGAGACTGCAGTCAAGAAATCAGAAGAAGACTAGAGGCCTTTCCGCACTGCACTGTTATAGTGCTCTTATTCCACTTTCAGCCTCTTGTGGAATCCTGGGCTTTGCAGTTTAGGGAGGGGCATTTAGGATTCTCAGCCAGAGAGCTCTCAGTGAACTACAAACTCCAGAATTCCACAGGAGGTTGAAAGTGGAATGATAAAACTATAACACTGTGGTGCGGAAAGGCCCTAGGACGTGGAATGGAAGCCATGCAGGATCTAGATCAAATCCTCAAGTGGGAAGAACTGGACACCAACATCAGGGTTATCCCTGCCATCATATTTTCGGTTTCTATAGATGGTCGTGAAAGCTGGATAGTCAAAAGAAAACAGAATGAAATGAGAATAATCTTATCTGAAATGTTGTGCTGGAGAAGAGTTCTGCAGATACCCTGGACTGCCCAAAAGACAAATAAATGGATCTTAGAGCAAGTCAAGACTGAACTTTCCCTAGAAATCAGGATAACTGAGACCATAGTAGTCATTGCTGTTCTGTGCCTTCAGGTCATTTCCGACTTACAGCGATCCTAAGGTGAACCTACCAGAGGGTTTTCTGGGGCTGAGAGTGTGTGACGGAGCAAGGCGGATGGATTTCCATGGATGAGCAGGGAATCAAATCCTGGTCTCCAGGATAGTAGCCCAACACTCAAACTATGGCGTTCCACTGAAGCCATTTCCACACTAGGCTGTTATAGCGCGATGATTCCACTTTCAACCTCCTATGGAATCCTGGGGTTTGCAGTTTCGGGAGGGGCCAGCCGGCCCCTCCCGGAACTGCAAACCCCAGGATTCCATAGGAGGTTGAAAGTGGAATCATCGCGCTATAACAGCCTAGTGCGGAAATGACCTGAGACTGTCGTATTTTGGACTTATCATGAGAAGACACAACTGGCCAGAAAAGACAACACAGTACAGTTGTCCCTCCAGATTTGCAGATTTAACTCACTTAAAATCACAAAAAATCAATTCATATCTCATGTGTTGTTCTATCATTATAGCTCCAACTACAGTCAGCCCCCCGCATTTGCAAGTTTGACTTCCCCGGATTTGATTATCTGTGAGTTTCTCCAACTCCTACACCCCCTCGCCCCAGTCAAGTGCTTCTTTTCCGGGGAACCTTCCCTCTCGGCGGCTCCGATGCAGCCCTTTAGAAATCCGCCTCTGGTCTCCTTCCTTTGGCACCAGTTGCCGCCTGGCCAGCTAAAGACAGATTGTAGCCCAATTTCTCAGCATCACAAACCCTCTCCTGATGCTGCACACACACACCCAAGGAAGGAGATGGGCAAGAGGGAGGAAGTCTAGGGCCACTAGGCTGACTCACCCACCATGCTTTCCCTCTCCTTTCCCTGACCTGGTTTGGACTCTGGAGGCCCATCCGATCCACCATGCCTCGGCCCCCTTCCCACAGACACATATTTTGATATTTACCGCTCCAGAGACTAGGACAAGGAGCAATGGATTCAAGCTGCAGGAAAGGAGATTCCACCTGAACCTCAGGAATACCTTCCTGCCGGTCAGGGCTGTCCGGCAGTGGAATCTGCTGTCTCCACAGAGTGTGGTGGAGTCTCCTTCTTTGGAGGTTTTTAAGCAGAGGCCGGATGTCCATCCGTTGGGAATGCTTTGATGGGTGTTCCTGACTAGCAGAGGGTTGGACTGGATGGCCTCTGGGGTCTCTTCCAACTCTGGGATTCTATGATTGTATGCTTATTTTTAAATTCATTCTGTTGGGAGGTAACATTCTGATTTGCATTTCACAGTAAGCTTAAACCAATTCTAAAAAAAATAAAAATAAGACAAAAATGTATTTTATTTCTTCTCTTGCTAATCTATCTTTGCACATTAGTTCTTCTGCTATTGCTACAGATCACATAGGTGGTTTAGCAACCACCATTGTAGTTTATGACTGGGACACTTTTTCTGTTTTACGCCTTGTTGGAAACGCTTCTGGGTCTGTTTCCAAGCCAAATCCAAAGTGCTGGTTAGGATCTTTAAAGTCCAACACGGCTAGGGTCTAAACTACCTGAAAGACTGTATCTCTCTCCACGAGCCAGCCCGAATTTTGAGGTTCCTGGTGGGAGGCTTTTTCTCAGTCCCACTGCCGTTACAAATGCATTCAGTGAGAATATACGAGCGAGGGCCTGCTTGGTGGTTGCTTCCAGACTGTGGAACTCCCTCCCACAAGAAGCTCATTTGGCTCCCTCCTTGCTCTCCTCCCACCAGCAGACAAAGATCTTTTTATTTGGCCTCTTAAATGCACGTCGCAGAAGGGTCTTTTCACGGGTCATGCTGTGCTTTTAACTTTTTTTAAAATATTGTTACAGAACAGAGATAGAGACCCACGGATTAAGGAAAATCGTTTATTGTGCACAATGTCTCAGTGGGATCATTCCCAAAAGACTGACCCCCCTCTTCATATTCACAGCGATTTATACATTTTCCAGTACAATCATCACATGCTCAAGAAACGGAAACAGAAGAAGAAAGGAAACGGATCTGTTTTACGTAGGTTCCCACCAGTGTCTATATATCATAGAATCATAGAATCATAGAAATTCAGAGTTGGAAGAGACCCCAGGGGCCATCCAGTCCAACCCCCTGCCATGCAGGAACACCCTCAAAGCACTCCCTTGGACAGATGGCCGTCTGGTCTCTGCTTAAAAACCTCCAAGGAAGGACCCTCCACTACACTCCGAGGCAACAGATTCCACTGCCGGACAGCCCTGACTGTCAGGAAGTTCTTCCTGAGGTTCAGGTGGAATCTCCTTTCCTGCAGCTTGAATCCATTGCTCCTTGTCCTGGTCTCTGGAGCAGCAGAAAACAAGCCCTCTCCCTCCTCTACGTGGCATCCCTTCAAATATTTAAACATGGCTATCCTGTTCCCTCTTAACCTTCTCTTCTGCAGACTAAACATCCACCCAGCTCTCTCAGTCTATCCTCATAGGGCTTCATGGCTTCCAGGCCCCTCACCATTTTGGTCCCCCTCCTCTGGACTTGCTCCAGCTTGTCAATATCCTTCTTGAATTGGGGTGCCCAGAACTGGACACAGTATTCAAGATGGGGTCTAACCAAAGCAGAGTAGAGCGGTACCAGTACCTCCCTCGATCTAGACACCAGACTCCTATTGATGCAGCCGAGAATTGCATTGGCTTTCTTGGCTGCCGCATCACACTGCTGACTCATGTTCAGCTTGTGGTCTATGAAGCCTCCCAGATCCCTTTCACACATACTGCTATCCAGTCACGTGTCCCCCATCCTATATTTCTGTATTCCATTTTTTCTACCTAAGTGTTGCAAATCTTCTGTAGCGCAGCCAAGGGCTAGCGCGTCAAGCCAAACTGATAACATTCCACTACACAAAGTTCCATTGTCTTTCTTTCAAACACAGAGGCACTTCAATTTCAGAGAAAATTAACTGCTTTTCCCTGACACCCAGAGGTCATCTAGACTGACCCCACCACAATATAAATTACATTTTAAACTAGCATAATTTTTTGGCATTTCATATTTATTAATTTTAATACAAGCATCACAAATTAATTCACAACCACGGGGGCGGGGAGAACAAACGCAGAAGGAACAAATGGTATGTAGACAATATACATGTCCAACTAAAGCTAAAACTAAAGTGGATTAAACTGAACTAAGATTAAGGTGTAAAAGCGAAACCTAATTAGAGGAAGGCTAAGGGCCTTTCCGCAGAATGCTGTTATAGTGCTGTTATTCCACTTTCAGCATCCTGTGGAATTCTGGGATTTATAGTTTACAGAGGCCAAAGGCTGAGAATTCTTCCCTGGCCCTCCCTAAACTGCAAACCCCAGCGTAGTGCGGAAAGGCCCTAAAAGATTAACCTATTACCAGAAGCACATCCTAAGAAACTAACTAACTAAAGTTAACTCACACATAAGAATTCGGACCTTCCCCATACAAACGGTAACGAAAAGGAAAAGTCAATTAATATTCAATGTCTTACCCTGCTATTACAGAATGATGCACATTCAATTTACTAGAATTACTAATCATCACCACCACGGATTATTACATCATCAGGCTTCTTATTGCTGAAAAAAAACCATGCATGGTTTCCAGTCTTTCAAAAAAGAAAAGAAAACAAAATTGTCATAGAATCACAGAGATGGAAGAGAGCACGAGGGCCATCGAGTTCAACCCCATTCTGTCATGCAGGAAGACACCGTCAAAGCATCCTGATCCTAATCCTAATCCAGCCACCATTCCAGGCAGCAGCATATTCCACTTTCTGACCGCTCTTGCAGTCAAGAAAGTCTTCCTAATGTTTAGATCAGTGGTTCCCAACCTGTGGGTCGCGACCCCCTTGAAGGTCGAACGACCCTTTCACAGGGGTCTCCTAAGACCATAGGAAAATACGTATTTCCGATGGTCTTAGGCTCCATTCCCTCCTCGGTGGTGGTGCGCAAGGGTGAGCCATGCGCTTGTGTCCTCCTGCCCCCTGTTCAGAAGGGACTGAAATCGCTCCCCTTCTCCACTACCGGGAGAACCTCCCGTCTGACGGGCCAGCTTGGGGGGCAGCGGCAGCACGGGGGGCAGGCCCCCTCCTCGCCACGGCCCCTGCCCCACTCGCCACGGAGGGGGGCGCTGCAGAAGGGCCGGGGGCCCGCAAGGCGGCACTTTTCCGGGGGGGGGCGAGCTGCGCCCGGCGCAAAAGACAAAGGCGCTGGAATTCCTCCCCCCCCCGGCCAGAGTCGACACTCTGGAAACTTTTCCCACACTGCCCCCCCAGCGGAAACGAGAGTGAAGCAAAAGCAGAGCCTGGGGGGTTCTCGGAGTTTTTTCCCGGGGGAGACGCGCGGCTCCTCTTTCCTTCCCTTCCCACCCCCGTTGTTCCTGGCCGGCGAGGCGGCCTTTGAAAGGGGGGAGGTATTGTAAATAATAAATAAATAATTTTATGGTTGGGGGTCACCACAACATGAGGAACTGTATTAAAGGGTCGCGGCATTAGGAAGGTTGAGAACCACTGCTTTAGATGGAATCTTTGTTTCCTGCAGTCTGAAGCCATTGCTCCGTGTCCTAGTCTCTGGTTCACCAAAAAACAGGCTTGCTCCATCCTCCATATGACATCCCTTCCAATATTTAAACATAGCTATCATGTTGCCTCTTAGACCTCTCTTCTCCCGGTGAAACCTACCCAGCTCCCTAAATGGGACCTCGTGGCTTTCCAGGCCTTTGTTACCCGAACATCTCCATCTTCCCAGCTTCCCATCCATCACTTCATCCCATCCTGGCCCCATACACAAACAAAGTGCCTAAGCACTAACATATGGCTAAAAACATGGCAGGGAGAGCGTAGCTGACCTTGCATCTACCCAGCATACCTCTGCATGGGGATAATGGGACTTATGAGCCATCACGTCCGTCGTATGCCAGCTTTTGCAAATGCAGCACCAAGAAGATCTAAAGATTTTGCCTTCTGGGCTTTACTGTGGAGTGATACCTAATGGTTAGAGCAGCAACCCACTCCCACAAACGTCCTTTCCCTTGGATGAATGGCCAAGGCTTCATCTGAACCACAGAGTCCAATTTTTAAAGAAACAAATCTGCTTTTTTTAAAAAAGAGCAACACCTTTATCAAAAAAATTAGCCTTGAAAATTTCACGAACGCTGGTTTGGATGCCTTCTCTCCCCCCCCCCGAGACACAAGCTGTAAAACTGTGAACAAGAGCACCCTGAGGCATGTGCAGAAAGCCAGAGCCTGTGGAATAACCCCAGCCTGGCCTGTCTGGTACAGAGTCGAGCGGCTGCTTTGAGGCAGATCACACGCCGCCTTGTCTCTTTCTCCGTTAGAAATAATTAACCCCTCTGCCTTGACCCGGAGAGAATCCGCCGCCGCGCTGAGCCAGCGTCTTGAGTGCGAGAAACCACAAGAAAGGAGGCGAAGTGAGAGGGGGCTGTGTCATGCTTCAGCAGGTGGCCGTGGAAGGGAGGAGGGGGCAGAGAAAGGAAGAAGCCCCGAAGAAACAAAGAATAGGAAGAAAATCTACCCAATCCATCTTTCCCATGGCATAAAACAAAGTGTTGTCTAATCCAGCATCCACAGTTCTCAAGCAGATCCTTCTGCAGAGCTCACAAGTGGGGTGTGAAGGCACAGATCACCAAGCTGCTGTTGTGGACCCCCCCCCCACGGATTATAAACCAGGACATGCATGGCCACGCAGCACCAGCAAGATAGCAAAAGTTACTAATAACGAAGACTGGACCAGCCAGGAGAGGTTGCAGCAATTTGCTTTTGTCTGAGCCATCCGGGAAGGATGGAATTTGGTTCCCCTCTTCTCTTTTCTTCCTTTTCTGATGAGTTACATGTATGCAAACCGCTCTTGCTCTTTGAATTCGGTGTGCAGAAACTGAGGACAAAAGGGAAAGAGGGAGGAGGAGAGAGAAGCTGGGATATTTTAAATGCAGCTGGAAAAGTGGGATGGACCGGGGTTGTCCCTCCCAAATCGGGACAAGCAGAAGGTACGCTGTTGGTTCTCTAGCTCATTCTGGGCGGACTTGCACCACGTAGTTATAATGGTTGCAGATGCTTTTATCTGCCATGGTGCAACCCTACAGAATCCTGGGATCTGTAGTTTGGTAAGGGAATTCATTACTGGAGAACTGTAATCTGTCCCCCGTGAACTACTACTCCTATGCAGAGGTGAATTTAGCTTAAACAGTGTCTGGGGCAAGCATGGAAGTTGCACCGCTACCCCCTCCTCCACTAACTCTTCCAGCATTGCTTTTTGGTGCTCCTCCACCCAGCATTTGCACCCAGGGCACGTACCCTACTTGACCCACCCTAGATATCCCTCTGTTCCTATGGTACCCCGACAGGAAAAGGACTGAGGACAAAATCATCTGAATTTTCTAGTGCACACAAGACATTCAGGTAGGCCCAAGTGTACTAGAGCTCCCTGCTGGAGAATTCTAAGTACCTCCTGCCAAACTACAAATCCCAGGATTCCTTAAGATGGAGCCATGGTGGTTAACGTGGTATCAACCTGCCACAACCGTGTAGCACAAACACCCTCTGAGCTTCAGCTTTGGACACATGCAGGATATAAAGCACGTCCCAGAATCCTTTGCAGACAGCATGTCCAGAATCCTTTGCAAACAACGTGTCCCAGAATCCTTGGCAGGTCCAGGGATGACGGAAGACTCTTTTATCTAGGTGGAGGTCATAATATTTTCCCCCTTTGCTGGTGCATTTTTTTAAAGTATTAAAATTCTTTTACATGCAAAATGTGGTGGGAACGCCCTCTACGTATCCCAAAGGACATTTCTGAGAAATTTTGGAGCAATTTTTTTCCTGTGGGGGTCCCATAAAAACAGCTATGGAGGGGCCACAGGCTGCTCTTTGCCCACCCCCTATTAAAGGCACAGGAGCTCTCTCCAGTTCTCACCGTGGCAACCCTATATCCCACCCAGGGTTCTTGCAAGGATAAGACGGGATAAACCACCTAAAAATAAGCCAGGCAGTCCTAGAAATCACGCCTTAAGATTCTGCCTTCCGGCACCTCTCCCCATTCGCTTACGGGGGCGCGTCAAATTAATAAACGGAAAAAGGAAAGAGCGAAAAACCGCAGCGACCAGTCACTTCTCCTCCTAACCTCAAAAAGCTGCGTCGATGGTGAGAAGGGAACAGTTGGGAGGGGGAGGTTGAGTCAGGCTTAAAATTAGTCAGCCGGTCCACCTCAAAGGAACTGCCGGTAATAAGCACTCTCACTTTTCAGCGCAGGGAGATGCCAGTAAATCCAGCCTCAACACGGCCTTGGGTGCATGCAATAGGACGGCGAGTATGTCAATCTATAGACATTATTTCTCAAACCCATGCAGCCAGGAAACGGGGACGAGTCAAAAATCACGTAATTCCCATCTTGGGCGCCTTCCCACGTCACGGCTTCCATCCCGTCACAGGAAATGGGGTTCACATCAGCGGAAATTTTTTTAAAAAGGTTGCCACTTGCTAGGTTTTGTGTAAGGCGAGAAAAACATGGCGTCTTGGATTCGAGGCCTCGCCGTCACGGGAAAGGAAGAGTTCTGCTCCCCCCTCCCGCCAACGTTCTTGGAATCATTTTGCTGCCATTTTGAATGCGTCACTTTCCCATTTTGAGTCTGCCATCTTGAATGCAGCCACCTTTTTTTTCCCATTGGGCAACTCAAAAAAAAAGAAGCAAGGATGGCGAGGAGCATTTGTAGGCTGGGTAACCATATGGAAATTACCCATAAATGATGCACAATGGCCTGGATTCAGGCCTACTTACTAATCGACAACGTATTTGTTTGAAGGTATGTCATATGGGGGATGGAGCAAGCCTGTCTTCTGCTGCTCCAGAGACTAGGACATGGAGCAATGCCTTCAAATTTCAGGAAAAGAGATTCTATCTAAACATTAGGAAGAACTTCCTGATGGTAAGAGCGGCTGACAGTGGAATGCACTGCTGCCTGTGAGTGTGGTGGAGTCTCTTTTGGATGCCCATCTGTCAGGGAGGTGTTGTTGGTGCACTCCTGCATAGCAGGGGGTTGGACTCGACGGCCCTTGAGGTCTCTTCCGACTCTACAACTCAACGATTCTATGAAATGTCCTATTCACTTTCTGTAAATGACCACCTAAAGGATAAGTGCCTGGGGCTGTGGTTGGAGTTTTGGATTAGGACTCTGGGAGAACAGAGTTTGAAACCCCTTTCAGCCAAGCAAACCCACTGGGTGACCTTGGGCAAGTCAAAGAATCCTAGAGTTGGAAGAGACCCCAGTGGCCATTGAGTCCAACCCTTTGCTATGCAGGAACACCCAACAAAGCACTCCCTACAGATGGCCATCCAGCCTCTGCTTAAAAACCTCCAAAGAAGGAGGAGACTCCACCACACTCCATGGAGGCAGCAGCAGATTCCACTGATGGACAGCTCTGACCATCAGGAAGTTCTCCCTGAGGTTCACGTGGAACCTCTTTTCCAGTAGGTTGAATCCACTGCTCCTTGTCCTAGTCTTTGGAGGAGCAGAAAATAAGCCTGCTCCCTCCATGACATGACAGTCTTAAAATATCTAAACATGGCCATCATGTCCCCTCTTAGCCTTCTCTTCTGAAGACTAAACACCCCCAGCTCCCTCAGCCGCTCCTCATAGGGCTTCATGGCTTCCAGATCCTCCATTATTTTGGTCACCCTCCTCCGGACACACTCCAGCTTGTCCATATCTTTCTTGAGTTGAGGTGCCCAGAACTGGACACAGGATTCCAAATGAGGCCCAACCAATGCAGAATAGAGTGGTCACTATTGCTTTCCTCGATCTAGACACCATGCTCCTATTGATGCAACCAAGAATTGCGTCGGCTTTCTTGACAAAGACGAAACTCCTCTGAACAAATCGTGCCAAGAAAACATGGCGACAGGTTGGCTTCCAAAACATCAGGAGAGCCACCACTGCCCAACTCAAAGGGTCAGCTAGGGAGGTCATTTTTCCCCAAGGGAGTGACAAAAAGTTATAGCTATTTTCTTCCCATTGCAAGAAAGTTTTTGGAAAACATGCAGCAATTTTTTAAAATTACAGTTTTCCATGTTTACAAAAGAAATGAAATATTCTCAAAGACATTACATTATACCAATCTTATTTCAATCATATCTATTATACCAAATATTTTTGCATTAAAACTGAATTCCCACCCAACCTCAGGTGCATTAATAATAATTATATTAATATTCTATCCTTACCCCTCTCACAGCAATTATCCTTTCTAGTTTTCCTTCCAGCATTGCATTGTTGTACCGGCGCTGATTTCTCCATTCTAACCAAACCAGTAGTCACAATTTCTCCTCTTTCTTCTTGCACATAGTCTATGGCCATTTCCGCACTAGCCTGCTATAGCGCGATGATTCCACTTTCAACCTCCTCTGGAATCCTGGGGTTTGCAGTTTCGGGAGGGGCCACTTGGCCCCTCCCGAAACTGCAAACCCCAGGATTCCAGAGGAGGTTGAAAGTGGAATCATCGCGCTATAGCAGGCCAGTGCGGAAATGGCCTATGAAAGGTTGCCGCATAACTGAATATAAATCTAAACTTTCACCTTCTAACAAAAATGTTATCTTATCTAATTCAGCTAATATTTTTGCACAAAAAACAGCACCATCTGCATGGGAAATCCTACAGTCCTCCCTCCACCTTTGTGGGTCTGACCTTTGTAGATCTGATTACTCGAAAGGAGCATGCCTGCCTTCCACCCCCTATTCTCCTCCCCCCATCCCCTTGCCTTTTGCCCGGGTACCTGGGCTGTCCTTCTCCGCGTCTGGGCAAAAGACAAGGGAATGGAAAAGGGGAGCATCAAGCAAGGAGAAGGAAGGAGCATGCATGCTTTCCCCGCGTCCCCTTGCCTTTTGCCCAGGTGTGGAGAATGCCTGCTGAAGCTAAAGGCAAGAGAATGGGGAATCCCTCTATGTTCCCTTGCCTTTTGCCTGGGTGCAGAGAAGAACGGCACATGTGCCAGGGCAAAAGGCGAGGGAATGGGAAGTGGGCAGCGGTTATTTCCATTTTTTCCACTTTCATCAGGGTTCTGTGCCCCCAAACCTTGTGAAAGTGGAGGGGCCATAGTCTTTCGATGCAGAAATTCATTCCTGGACAGAAAATGCTGTTTTCTATGCAAATCTACCATGGGCAAATTTTAGGCAGAATAAATTAATTGCATGGAATTAATTAGAATCAAAGCAACAAAGAGCTGCAAGAGACCACAAGGGTCATTGAGTCCAACCCCTTTCTGCCATGCGGGAAGACACTATCAAAGCATTCCCATAGAATCATAGCAACGTGAAAGAGCGGGGAGTCAGTGCGGTGTAGAGGTTCTGAGGGTTGGACTACGACTCCTAGAGACCAGGAATTGAATCCCTGCTCAGCCATGGAAACCCACTGGGTGACCTGGGCCAAGTTCCACTCTCTCAGCCTCAGAGGAAGGCACCCCTCTGAACCCATCTTGCCAAGAGAAGCTTATGAGAGGGTCGCCCATAAATCTGAAAATCAGTAGGATATAGTGGTTTGAGTGCTGGATTAGAACTCTGGAGACCAAAGTTCGAGTCCTTGCTCAGCCATGGAAACCCACCGGATGACCTTGGGCAGGTCACATTCTCTCAGCCCAAGAGGAAGGCAAAGGGAAACCTTCTCAGAACAAATCTTGTGCCAAGATTGCGTCACCTTAGGGTTGCCATAAGCCAGAATCAATTTGACAAGGTGGAACATGCCCAGAGGAGGCATTGTTCTATGTCCTAGACTCTGGAGCAGCAGAAAAGAGTCTTTGCTTCATCCTGCATATGACAAATATTCAAATATGTAAACATAGCCTGGAAACCACGAAGCCCTCAGAGGAGCAGTCAGGGAGCTGTAGATGTTTAGCCTGGAGAAGAGAAGGTTGAGAGGTGACATGATAGCTATGTTTACCTATTTGGATATTTGTCATATGGAGGATGGAGCAGATTGTTTTTTGCTGCTCCAGAGTCTAGGACATAGAACAACAGCTTCAAACTCCAGGGAAAGCGATTCTGCCTTTGTTAGAAGAACTTCCTGATAGTAAGAGCAGGTGAACAGTGGAATACACTGCTTTGGAGTATGGTGGAGTCGCCTTCTTTGGAGGTTTTTAAACAGAGGTGGATGGCCATCTTTCAGGAATGCTTTGATGTCTTCCCACATGGCAGAATGGGGTTGGATTGGATGGCCCCTGGGGATCTGTTCCAACTCTATGATTCTACGAAGGAACATAACATGAACAAGGGACAGAGTATGACAGATTACCAGCATACAGAGATACAGGATGGGGGACACATGGCTGGATAGCAGTACGTGTGAAAGGGATCTAGGAGTCTTCATAGACCACAAGCTGAACATGAGTCAGCAGTGTGATGCGGCAGCCAAGAAAGCCAATGCAATTCTCGGCTGCATCAACAGGAGTATGGTGTCTAGATCGAGGGAGGTACTGGTACCACTCTACTCTGCTTTGGTTAGATCTCATCTTGAATACTGTGTCCAGGACATGGTCAAGCTTGAGCAAGTCCAGAGGAGGGCGACCAAAATGGTGAAGGGCCTGGAAGCCATGAAGCCCTATGAGGAGCGGCTGAGGGAGCTGGGGATGTTTAGTCTGCAGAAAAGAAGGTTAAGAGAGGACATGATAGCCACGTTTAAATATTTAAAGGGATGTCCTGTCGAGGAGGGAGAGGGCTTGTTTTCCGCTGCTCCAGAGACCAGGACAAGGAGCAATGGATTCAAGCTGCAGGAAAGGAGATTCCACCTGAATCTCAGGAAGAACTTTCGGACGGTCAGGGATGTCCAACAGTAGAATCTGCTGCCTCAGAGTGTAGTGGAGTCTCCTTCCTTGGAGGTTTTTAAGCAGAGGCCAGATGGCCATCTGTCTGGAGTGCTTTGAGGGTGTTCCTGCATGGCAGGGGGTTGGACTGGATGACCCCTGGGGTCTCTTCCAACTCTACATTTCTATGATTCTATGACTCTATGATACCAGTTCCACCTTAGAAAAAGGCTAGGGAATTCAGGACTCTAGAATCCAGCGGGAACCGATGTTTTCAACAAGCCCCTGTCAACCAGAGTTTGGCTAGCTAGGGGGTTCTGGGAATCGTTCACCTCCACCCGATTCACCTCTCCAAGCTCTGCTCCCCCGCAACGCTCAGCGCAGGGGCTATGGTTTAAAAGGCTGGTGTGCGCCTGTGGTTACACAAGCGTAAACGCAAAGAGAATACCAGCGGCCCAGCGTGGAGGAACGCCAGCCTCCCGGTGGAAGGATGTTGATCTTGACACTTGATCTGAACTGAAAGATCGAGAAGCGTGGCAAATACGCCCCCAAAGCATGCCTCCTGCGGGGGAAAGAAATCCTTGCTGTGCCCCTTTGCTTCCTATGCCGTGTGCTTCGTAACAGCTTCCTCTCACCCCAAGTTGAGTTAAAAATCTTTAATCCTCCCCTCCCCAAACTGATAGAGCGGTCTCACCCCACATCCCCTTTCCGACTGGGGTCTCGGGGGGCGGGGGAGAAAAAGTAGGACAGAGGCAGGCCACAAGCGGCAGAGAGAAAGGGGTTGACAGCTTTTTCAAAATCCAGCCCAGGTTCTCTAACTTCCAGGAAACCCAAACAGGAAAGGCAAGCTTTTTTGCCCCTTGCTAAAAATGCGCCAAGAGTATCACATCTGCACTGACACGGGCTCCCACCTGCCAGATAACTTTGAGGGCGGCCACGGGGAGGGGAGAACGGAGACGGTAGCTGTTGTGGAGAGGGGGCATGTTTCTCCCCTCTCCGACTGTGGCATCCTGGGTCACAAAAAAGCATGGGTACCCGATGCGAGAGACTGCGGCTTGGAGATAAATAATCCACCTGGCTCATCTCTGCTCAACCGCGAGGGGCGGATTCACCATTAGGCTAAATGCACAGGATTCGAATGGCGCACCTTTGCAAGAAAGGGAGCACAACGGGAGCCGTGCGGCTGCAACGTCAGCACCCCAACAGTCATTGGGGACCCAGAAGGCGGGGAGATTGTGGCAACCTGCTGTCTCATTTTGTCTCGGAAGGGGACTGTTCACTACAGGAGCATGGGCAGTGAATCCGCTTTGGGCTCTAGCCTGAACTTCAAATGAGCTCCACTTAAGGTGAACCTATTGGGCTGGTAGGGTTTAGACACTTGGGTAATTCCCTTAAAGTTCAGACTAAAACCCAAAGCAGATTCCCTGCCCCCCTGACATGGAAGTGCCAACCCGCTTCTAGTGGACCCACAACCAAGGCGGTGGAGCTCCAACTCCTCAATCCATCTATTGCCCACCTCCTTCATAATTAGCAAAAGGATATTAATTAATAATAACAAACTGACAGCAGTAAAAGTGTAACACAAGGCATTTCCTCACCATCGCATGTATTACCAGGTTACTGAGATGGATAGAACATACATTTATTAAATCAAATATAAAATATGAACATCAAGTGGTATATTTATCATATATTTTTATAATATTATAAGTTTTTTTATTTTGAAAATAGATAGACTCCATGTATTGTTGCTAACTCTAGCTCTGATTCTGATTCTCCCCAAAAGGGCTTCTGACTCCAACCCCCGACACCCCAGCTTTGATCCTGGAGCCCTTCCACATTATGCCCTTATCACACTATGATTCCACACCAACAGCCACGGCTGTCTCCGATGGCATCCTGTGATCTGAGGTTTGGGAAGGCATTACAGCTCCTTGGCTGAGAATCCTAAATGCCCCTCCCTGAACTGCGAACCCCAGGATTCCTTACGGTGCTGAAAGTGGAATAATAGCACTATAACAGTGTTGTGCGGAAACAGCCACAGCCTGGACCTGAGCCATACGGGGCTTCTTCTCCTCCTCTCTCTCTCTCGACAAAAATTGCACCTGCTTAAGAAAAACACACACCAAAGCAAACAAAACCACACCGCAGGATCAGAAATAGCATTTGAGATGAGTGTGTGTTTATCGGCTCCGACTCAATCGCTCTCCACTCCCCCCCAGGTGTTCCTCCCCTTCCTTTCCACTCTTACAGCACAGAGAGAGGACAAGACGGGTGAGTCGTTAACACTTTGCCCACATGAATCAAACCAAAAAACAACAAAAAACGGCACAAGCTTCTGGGATGCGGACACGTAACTCCCACCCCAGAAGTCACGCTGCTCCTCGCCTGGTTTGCTGGCATCCATGAAGACAGGAGCCATCCAAAACGCTTCCCCACTGCAAAACATGCACCGCTAACGTGATAAATATATGATTACTGGGATGGAAAGAGAGGACTTTGATCAAGGGTATAGATAAGTTGGAGCAGATTCAGAGAAGGGCAGGAAAAATGACATGGATGGAGCTTGCTGGATTTTCAAAAGGGGGATCCAAAACGTTTTAAAGAAAAAAAAATATTCTGCATTCTTCTTCTAGAGTTCCCTTATTTGATAAAATACTGGCTTTTGTTCTTTTTAATCTAACTTATTTGTTTAGTCTTTGAAAGATGCTTTCTTCAATTAACAAAAATGGGTGATTTGCTTGCATTCGGTTTAGACAACACTGAGCTTGGCCACAGGTGTGAATCAAGGCCCTTGATAAACTAGAAAACTGAGCTGAAACTTACAGAGTCAAATTCAGCAGAGACAAATGCAAAATTCTACAGTCAGGGCACAAAAACCAGGAATAGGATGATGTGGCAGGGACACTTGGCTTAGCAGTAAGGCACATGAAATGGATCCCGAGATTATTGCTGATCCTAAGTGGAACATGAGCCAGCAGTGTGATGCTGCAGCAAACAAGGCACGCAATATTTTCACCTGCATTAATAGAAGCCTAGTTTCCAAGGGAAAGGAAGTAATATCCAGACCTTTTCCATTGCCCAGAAGGAAGCCTCCCTCCCACACATAGAATTGCACTTTTGTCTCCCACTTGAAAAACTTGAGACTCTGAGATCCAGCAACCCTAGTCTTGTTGGCTGATCAGAACACCTGTATCACACCCAGAGGAGGTAGAAGAGCAGATCATTGCAGTCTTCCTTCCTTCCTTCCTTCCTTCCTTCCTTCCTTCCTTCCTTCCTTCTTTCTTTCTTTCTTTCCTTCTGTCTCCCAAATTTCCCTGGCCAGTTTGGTCCCCTACATGGAGGGTTTTGGGTAGGTACAGTCCAGACAGACTCAAAGTTTCAGCTTTGAACATACCATGTCCCAGAATCCCTGGCAACAAGCTCACAGCACATCTCAGCATCCTTGGCAGGCATGGTGGCAGAGAAAGGCCATTTCCACACCAGACTGCTGTAGCGCTATTATTCCACTTTCAACATCCTATGGAATCCTGAGCCTTGAGGTCCCTCCCCAAATTGCAAACCCCAGGATTCGATAGGATGTTGAAAGTGGAATAAAACTGCTATAACAGTATAGTGCAGAAATGGCCAAAGGTTGTAATGGGAAAGACTCACGGCTGAAGAACAAGAAAACCCAACTCCCGTTATCTTCCAGTTGGCATGATGGTTGGGGAGAATGGGAGCTGTGATCCCAAAACTCCAGAAGCCGCAAGGCTGGGGCAAATTGAAAGTGACCCAAGGAGGAAGACCTCTTGAGTTGAATTTGTCACAGAGCCCATGGGGGTGGTTTTAATTGAGAGAAAGGAGATTTTTGTGGACAGCCTTCCAGCTATTAGATCTCGCTGCGTGTTGCCGCACTAGACTGTTATAGCGCTATTACTCCATTTGCAACATCCTATGGAATCCTGGGGTTTGCAAACTGCAAACCCCAGGATTCCATAGGATGTTGCAAGTGGAATAATAGTGCTATAACAGTCTAGTGCGGAAAAGCACTCTCTCTCTCTCACACACACACATGTGTTCTTCCTTCTTTCCTTCCTTCCCTCCTTCTCCTGCTGCCAAAACAGCAGAATTAACTCACTGAAATAACTCTCGCTTAATGGGATAATTGCTAAAGTCAGGGCTGTATAGCAACCATCTGAGCCAGATAACAGATCTGAGGAAACCGCCTTCCACCTGTCGGCCGGATGTTTCTTTGCTTTGACTCACATTCTCTTGCCTGCAAGGCTGGGCTGTTGATTTTCTAATACAGGGAGAGAAATGCTTCCCAAAACAGCTTGCAAACTCTATTTTCAGCGGCCCTTAGCAAGCCACGGTTGCCAACAGACCACATACACAGGCCCCGTGTGCTCCCATGCTTGTAAACCACAGTCCAATCCACAGAAAAGCTTCTGCAGAGCACCAAGAGCAGCACCCTTTTGCTGTTCTCTGCTGTTTATGCTGCTGCTAAAAGGCAGAGCAGCACAGGTCAGTAGAGACGATGGCAACCCCAATTGCTAAAGGGAGAAAGAGAGCTAGGAATCACGAATGGCTGCTTTTCATCCTGGAGAGAAGTGACTAGTGGGGTGCCACAGGGTTCTGTCCTGGGCCCAGTGCTGTTCAATATTTTTATCAATGACTTGGATGAAGGAATAGAGGGCATGCTCATCAAATTTGCAGATGACCCCAAATTGGGAGGGGTTGCTAATACGCCGGAGGACAGGATCAAAATTCAAAATGACCTGGATAGATTGGAGAGCTGGGCCAAGGCGAACAAAGTGAAATTCAACAGAGAGAAGTGTAAGGTCCTACACTTAGGTAGAAAGAATGGAATACAGAAATATAGGATGGGGGACACGTGGCTGGATAGCAGTACGTGTGAAAGGGATCTAGGAGTCTTCATAGACCACAAGCTGAATATGAGCCAGGAGTGTGATGCGGCAGCCAAGAAAGCCAATGCAATTCTTGGATGCATCAATAGGAGTCTGGTGTCTAGATCGAGGGAGGTACTGGTACCACTCTACTCTGCTTTAGTTAGAATACTGTGAATACTGTGTCCAGTTCTGGGCACCCCGATTCAAGAAGAATATTGACAAGCTGGAGCAGGTCCAGAGGAGGGTGACCAAAATGGTGAGAGGCCTGGAAGCCATGAAGCCCTATGAGGAGAGGCTTAGAGAGCTGGGTATGTTTAGTCTGCAGAAGAGAAGGTTAAGAGGGGATATGACAGCCATGTGCAAATATTTGAAGGGATGCCACGTAGAGGAAGGAGAGGGCTTGTTTTATGTTGCTCCAGAGACCAGGACAAGGAGCAATGGATTCAAGCTACAGGAAAAGAGATTCCACCTGAACCTCAGGAAGAACTTCCTGACGGTCAGGGCTGTCTGGCAGTGGAATCTGCTGCCTCGGAGTGTAGTGGAGTCTCCTTCCTTGGAGGTTTTTAAGCGGAGGCTGGATGGCCATCTGTCGGGAGTGCTTTGAGGGTGTTCCTGCCTGGCAGGGGGTTGGACTGGATGGCCCCTGGGGTCTCTTCCAACTCTACATTTCTATGATTCTATGAAAAAGTCATAACCATGCCTGAAAAGAGCACAAGGAGGTACAACTACTTGTGTGTCCAAGTTTTAAGTTTTTAAGTTTTTAAGTTTTCTAAGTTTTCAGTCTGCAGGAAGTATTCAGGGAACAAAAAATTAAACGGAAGAAAAAATTTTAAAAAGAGGAAAGAGGACAGTAAGTGAGTGTTAACAAATGCTGGGAATTAAAACTGGAGCGTCTTAACTTAGAGAAGCAATTTAAAACAGGAGAAAGGATGGGAGACACTGGACAGAGCCATTTTCAGCAAGATCAAGAAGGACTAGAGATTCTCATCCATGTAATATTACAACGTTGGGGTGCCCACTGAAACTGATCAGCTGTTGAAATTTTGTTGTGTTTTTTGCTAACGGCCATAAAGTTGGGTTTGATGTACAGTGAATATTCTGAATATTCAGGGCACCCATACCCTCTTTAATAGGGTCTATCCACTTGTAATGTCATCTCCCTCTCTTCCAACTGTTTCCCACTTTTTAAAGCATTATTATCTTTTCTAGCATCTTCTCCAAAGGACAACAGCCTCGGTTTAGCTGTTCTGAGATCCATCCACTTGTCTTTTGGGCAGCGTCTTGACACCAGAGACCAGGGTTCAATCCCCTGCTCGGCCACGGAAACCCACCGGGTGATCTTGGGTGCGTCACACACTCTCAGCCCCAGAAAACCCCAGGAGAGGTTTGCTTTAGGGTCTCTGGAAGTCAGAAATGCCTTGAAGGCACACACCAGCAATGGACTTCAACTTATGGTGACCCTTTGAATGAAAGATCTCGAAGTCACCCCATGATCAACGGCTCGGCTCAGGTTTTTCTGGGGCTGAGAGTGTGTGCCCGAGATCGCTCAGTGGGTTTCCATGGCCGCACGGGAGATCGAACCTGGTCTCCAGAATCAATACACTGCCTTCGACCTTCCCAAGCATTATTGTCTTTTCTTCTCATGTCTTCTCATGATACGTCCAGAATACGACAGCCTCTGTTTGGTCATCTTGGCTTCTAGGGAGAGTTCAGGCTTGGTTTGCTCTGCATTTGTCCTTTGCAAAATCCACAATATCTGTAAAACTCTTCCCCAGCGCCACACTTCCAATCATAGAATCATAGAATCATAGAAATGTAGAGTTGGAAGAGACCCCAGGGGCCATCCAGTCCAACCCCTGCCATGCAGGAACATCCATCAAAGCACTCCTGACAGATGGCCCTCCAGCCTCTGCTTAAAACCTTCCAAAGAAGGAGGAGACTCCACCACACTCCATGGAGGCAGCAGATTCCACTGCTGGACAGCCCTAACTGTCAGGAAGTTCTTTCCGAGGTTCAGGTGGAATCTCCTTTCCTGCAGCTTGAATCCATTGCTCCTTGTCCTGGTCTCTGGAGCAGCAGAAAACAAGCCCTCTCCTTCCTCTACGTGGTATCCCTTCAAATATTTAAACACGGCTCTCTTAACCTTCTCTTCTGCAGACTAAACATACCCAGCTCCCTACGTCTATCCTCATAGGGCTTCATGGCTTCCAGGCCTCTCACCATTTTGGTCGCCCTCCTCTGGACTTGCTCCAGCTTGACCACGTCCTTCTTGAATTGGGGTGCCCAGAACTGGACACAGTATTCAAGATGGGGTCTAACCAAAGCAGAGTAGAGTGGTACCAGTACCTCCCTCGATCTAGACACCATACTCCTATTGATGCAGCCGAGAATTGCATTGGCTTTCTTGGCTGCCACATCACACTGCTGGCTCATGTTCAGCTTGTGGTCTATGGAGACTCCTAGATCCCTTTCACATGTACTGCTATCCAGCCACGTGTCCCCCATCCTATATTTCTGTATTCCATTCTTTCTACCTAAGTGTAGGACCTTACACTTCTCTCTGTTGAATTTCATTTTGTTCGCCTTGGCCCAGCTCTCCAACCTATCCAGGTCATTTTGAATTTTGATCCTGTCCTCTGGCATATTAGCAACCCCTCCCAATTGGGTGTCATCTGCAAATTTGATGAGCATGCCCTCTATTCCTTCATCCAAGTCATTGATAAAAATGTTGAACAGCACTGGGCCCAGGACAGAACCCTGTGACTTCTCTTCCAATTGCATTTCTTCACCGTCCAGTGTTTCACACCCATACACAGAAATCTGAAATACTCTGGCATGAATTTGAGGTTGAGGTTTGCAGACAGACAAAAGGGAAGGGTGACACTACGATACTGTAGCTAATTCAATTCAATTTTTTGAAAAAATTTTTGTAATATTTTTATTAAAGTTTAGTTACCAAAGAAAAAAGGAACAAGTGGGTCACATCTTCTTTAAATGTATCCCACCTTCCCCACTTCCACTTATATTTTCCAGCTGAAACTACATTGTTTCTGTTTAAGCAAAAGAAGAGCAATTATATTTCTATTATCAATAAAAACAATTACCGTTTGTCTGGTTTCCGTATCTCTACATCTTATAAATCTTTGTCTTTACCCAGTCCAATGCTCCTTTCCATTCTCTTTCAAAATTCCATATTGGTTTATTTTTCAAAGAGGATGCTAATTTTTCTGTTTCTACCATCTCTAAAACTTCCAACCTCCACTCTTCTAGATTTATATCTTTATTTTCTTTCCAATATTGTGCATACTACAACCTCGCTGCTGTTAACAAATATAACAGACTTTTTATCTGTCTCTGTCCACCTAACATATTTAGCAAATAAAACTCTGGTATCATTTCAAAATTCACTTTGCATATTCTTTGAATTTCATCATGTACCGTCTTCCAATATTTCCTTGCTTTTCCACAAGTCTACCAACACATGAAAAAAGGACCCAATCTTTCAATTCAATTTGAATTATTCATTTCTCGTTATGTTTTTCACTGTAGTGTTCTTTTAAAACATAAGCTGCCTCAACTCCCAATTTGGGAAGAAAAATGGTGATGAAGATCATGATGGTAATAATAGAATTACATGCTAGGGAGGTAAAAAATATTCATATAATTTTCCATTCCCAGCTCAGAAAACAGCAAGACATCTCATTGGGAAGAATAAAGGAATAATAGTCAGAGAATTCTCATTGGGAAGAACAACAAAGCAATCAGTCAAATTTTTATCATATTCAAAATTCTTGAATTGTTGCTGAGGATTTCTTCTGTGGAAGAAAACCCCATGGGATTTTTATGCAACAAAACAAAAGCAAAATAACCCCCCACCGGTTTTCCATCCAAAAACATTATTTTCAACATAGCAAATGTGTGCAGAAAACAGTTCTGGTTTTTTTTCCCTCCTGCAAAAAACTGCCTGTGTGTTATTCTCTGCAGACTAAATCTTCCACAACAGTTTCGTATGTTCAATATAGGAAGGATGTTGCAAAGAGATAATTCATTTTGACTCACAGCAGGGAGAAAACTACTGTAATTCCTATGTGAGGATGAAATAATGAAGGATCAGACCCAAACCCCTCCTGCCAGGCAGGGAAGGCAAAAGCAAAGCATTCCCATCAGATGGCCATCCAGGCTCTGTTTAAAAATCTCCAAAGAAGAAAAGACAAACAAATTTACGGTTGCCCAGAATCTAAAAGAGAACTATTATAAAATGTTTTATAGATGGTATTTGACACCAGATAAATTACAAAAGATTTACAATTCAGGTACCGGGCTTTGTTGGAAATGTTTAAAAGAGGTGGGTACGATATATCATATGTGGTGGACATACCCAAAGATCAAGAAATATTGGACTGAGATACATAACAGGATTTGCGAAATAATGAAGCTACAATTTCCTGTGATTCCTGAATTGTATTTGTTAAATAGGAGAGATTTAGTAGACAGTGTGAATATAAAGAAATATTGGAGAATATTTTTATATATGATAACAACTGCACGTACAGAATACGCTAAGGTATGGAAAACACAGCAAATACCTACAATAGAACAATGGTGGGGAACCTTTATTGAAAATAAAAATGCTGACATAGTCTCTCAAAGACTGAAAGGGAAATCAGATGATGAAATTCAGAAAGAATGGCAAATTGTAGGTGATTGCTGGGTGACCTTCGATAGAAGTCTATAATTCATGGTAATATGTGGAAAAATTTCATTGTGATGATTACGGCAGATATCATGAAGCAGGAATATGGTAATGGAAATGCTGTGTACTAACGTGTAAAATGGCTGGAAAATGCAGTACAATGATATAACAATGTGAAGAGATATTGGAAATGAAATCTAGATCAGTCTGGAAGATTCAAGAAATAATTCATGTGAAATAGCAATAATAAATGGTTGTTTTAAGTGTGAAACTTCAATAAAATGATATTATAAAAAAAAATAAATCTCCAAAGAAGGAGAGTTCATTGCATAACCCAGGGCATAATCCAGTATCAAACTGCTCTTAGAGTCAGGGAAATTTCCTTCTAGGTTCTCTCCCAATAAACCCAAGGACAGCCACTGTCATGGGGAATTAACCCCAAGATTAGGGGAAAAACCTATGCATAATGACTCCAAACCTGAGAATGAGGTACGAAGGAGATTAATGTGTTGATAAAAACTCACCAAACATTGCACTAAAACACAACTGAATTAAAAGCACATTGAGAATACTGCCTGCCTCTCTAAAGTCCCTGTTCTCAGTACCTGCTCAATAAGCCAAAATCCCATTTGATTCTATTTTTTTTTTTGAAAGAATCATCTCTGCATGCCAGTTTAGAACAATTTGATTCTAAATTCTGCACACAGGCACAGCCCTTTCCCTTCCCACGTGCTGCTTTCCCTACCTCGGCTGTGTTGGCTGGGGACGATGGGCCTTGTCGTCCAACCCAACAGGGGGTCTCTTGGTTGGAGAAAAGCTGAAGGGAGATATTTTCCATTGGAAAGAAGAAAAAAAAAGGCTTCCCTTGGTGATAGTGGACAATTCTCTCCTAATGCAAATGCAGACGGCCCCCCACATTGGTGGGTCCGACTTTCAAGGATTTATTTGTGAGTTTCTCCAACCCCTGCCTCCCCCACCCCAGGGGCTTCTTTTCTGGGAGAACCTTCCCTCTCGGTGGCTCTGATCAGGCCAAGCAGCCCTTTAAAAAGCCATCCCTAGTGCTCCTTCTGACTATAGCAGCAACCTGGGGGAACGCGATCTAGATTGGGACCAGAATGGGGAGCAAAGGGATCTGCTGAGAGACCAGGGTCCGAATTCCCGCGCTGCATGACCCAGGGAGAGTCACACTCTCTCAGCCTCAAAGGAAGGCAACGGCAAACCCCCTCTGAACAAATCCGGCCGAGAAAACCCTGTGACAGATTGGCCTTTGGCTCACCTAAAATGATTTTTTTTTTAATTTTTATTAAAATTTCCGACCATTCAAACACATCTCTTACCTCTCACTTACAAATCACAAACATAACATAACTTAACATTATCATCAGCGGTGGCTTTGCAATCATGCATAGAGATCCTGGAAATAGATTCATCTGACCATGGAGAAAATTCTGGGGATTAAATACGGGACGCTTCCAGAATTGTATTTGTTGAATGTTTGGGGAGATGAAATGGAGAAAAAGTTTGGAAAGATCATTTTTTACATGATAGTATGTGCTAGAATAGTTTTTGCAAGATATTGGAAATCTCAAGAGATCCCTACGGAAGGTGAATGGGAAAAAGCCTTTTGGGATATGATGATAATGGATAAGTTAACACCTAAAATGATTTTAAGGCACACAAGGACAACCAGCTCCCTCCGTTATCATTTGTTTATCCATTAACAGGTATCCTTGAAAGATGCACCAAAGTCTGAGTGCCTGGCCTCGTATTTTTTTGAGCACCCCTTGACTTAATTCTTCCAAACTGCACGCTATGATAATTGCAGAGGCCTGGGTTTTAAATTTCTGCTTGGGTTAAAGCGGGTTTTTTATTTACCAAAAGCATCGTTTCGGTACTTCCTAATCCTTTGCAAGTTACCCTGAAGACAGAACGTAAGGCATATAAAGAAATACGTCAAATTGCTAATTATATCACTGGTTTCTTGCTCTCTCTCTCTCTCTGTGAGAGATTTTTTTTTTTTAATTTTGCACAAAATAACTTCAGAAAGTGAGATTCGAACATGAAACTGCTGAACTGGAATTCATCAGCATGTTTGATTCTCTCTCTCGGGGGCTGAATCAAAACCAAAGTCCTCCCACGGACTGCAAATATAGGTACTAAATTAGTATCATATTTTGAAGATGTATCAGGCATTTTCTGACATTTGAGACTGGATCCTGCACAAGCTCTTTACCAGGGTAATTTATTGCTTTGTGTCTGGTTGTTTTGTTAAGTTCATATTTTATTTCCCCCCTCACTGTTTGGCCAAAGTGTAGCCAACGTTGTCGGACTGGAAGCCCCAACATTCCTGTATTACTGTGGACGCTACAGACCTTGGGGGTCTCTTCCAACTTTGTGATTCTATCATTCTGATATTGGGTGTAATAGGCAGAAATCCACAGAAGTGGATCCGCTCATTTTTAAAAGGTTATGTGAAAATAAGACAGCGGGAAGCCAGGTTGAAATGGCTGAGATCCTTGATCTAAGCAGATGCCGCTACAGGGATGGAACCTTGAGGAGCATCGAGGGAGGTACTGGTACCGCTCTACTCTGCTTTGGTTGGGCCTCATCTTGAATCCTGTGTCCAGTTCTGGGCACCCCAATTCAAGGAGGACATGGTCAAGCTGGAGCAAGTCCAGAGGAGGGCGACCAAAATGGTGAAGGGACTGGAAGCCATGAAGTCCTATGAGGATAGACTTAGAGAGCTGGGGATGTTTAGTCTGCAAACTAAAGATGGCATTCCATAGAATCATAGAATCATAGAAATGTAGAGTTGGAAGAGACACCAGGGGCCATCCAGTCCAACCCCCTGCCATGCAGGAACACCCTCAAAGCACTCTCTTGGACAGATGGCCATCCAGCCTCTGCTCAAAAACCTCCAAAGAAGGAGGAGACTGCACCACACGCCATGGAGGCAGCACATCCCACTGCCGGACAGCTCTGACCGTCAGGAAGTTCTTCCTGAGGTTCAGGTGGAATCTCCTTTCCTGCAGCTTGAATCCATTGCTCCTTGTCCCGGTCTCTGGAGTGACAGAGAACAAGCCTGCTCCGTCCTCAACATGCCATCCCTTCAAATATTTAAACATGGCTCTCATGTCCCCTCTTAACCTTCTCTTCTGCAGACTAGACATCCCCAGCTCCCTAAGTCTATCCTCACAGGGCTTCATGGCTTCCAGACCCTTCACCATTTTGGTCGCCCTCCTCTGGACACGCTCCAGCTCGTAGTCAACACCCATTTCCAGCCAGATCTTACTGCTTCATTGATGCCAACTTCTAGAAAACTTATTTCTCGAATCACAATCAGAGCTATATTTATTTACTAATTTTAACACCAACTAATATAAACACCAATAAACAAAAACACGAACTAAAATTACACCCAGCTAAAGCAGTGAACCAAAAAACACTAAAACTCACTCACTCAAACACTAATGTATTGACTAACTAAACACTAATTTAATAAAACACAAAAGGGCTCCCGTCCCAGAAAGCCAAAGTGAAACGGAAACGGAAAGGGAAAAAGAAATATTCTACCATTACAGATGTAACTTAGCAAACTTTCTATGGTTATTGGTAACCCTATCTGCAAATTATTGAATTGTTAGATTTTTTACTGCTCAAAAGGTTCATAAATGGTTTCCAGCCTTTCAGGAAATCTCCAGTGGGCTTATCCTCTAAAAGAAAATGTATTTCTGGAATCAGAGCCAAACTCTTGTATGTATTTCCCCTTCACTTTTTATCTTTTTGCCTTTTCTCTTTTATTTTTCCTCTGGAAAGTATGCTTTCTTTGGAATCATCCTTTTGGAACTGACTTTGGAATGATGCTTTATAGCTTGAATAATTTTCTTTCTTTTTGAAAAAGAAAACCCACCCACTTTTAAACAGTTAATATACACTACCACTGGGACATCCAGGAGAAGGACCTCCTAACTTTTAAACTGCAAAACCACAAGGCTTTCTAGACAAACAAAGCCCAGAAAAACATATACGAAACAGTGCAAGGTTTTGAAGGGTGCAATTCTTCTTTGGGTGGATGGAAAGAACTGGTGGGGATTGGAAGAGAAGACAGGGAGGAAAATCCTGACTTGGTTTGTCCTTGTGTGATCGCTTTCACAACATGAAATTAAGGCACTCCCATTTAAGGGCCACAGTGCCATCCGATGGACTCCTGGAATTTGCACTTTCAGGAAGGGTGTTCAAAATTCTCAGGCAAAGAACGTTCGTGTTTCACAAAACCACAATCCCCTTGTTGAAAGGTAGTGCAATTTTTTACCATTTCCGCACTACAGTTTTAAAGTGCTGCTATTCCACTATCAACCTCCTATGGCATTCTGGGGTTTGTAGTTTAGGGAAGGGCACTTCGAATTCTCAGCCAAAGAGCTCTTCAGTCTCAGTAAACTACAAACGCCAGAATTCCAAAGGGCGTTGAAAGTGGAATAGCAGCAGTTTAACACTGTAGTGCGGAAATTGTTTTGGTCTGTCTTGGAAAGATTTTGCACTCTTCCGAGGCTAAATGTGAACACATTCCTGGAAATTTGCAAAATTTAAAAGTGTGCTCCTTATGGCCCAGACTGTTAAAAGGCAGCGGTATTGCCTGGGTTGTTTGCATCTCTTAAAAATCAACCAGGTTGTCAATTTCGGGCCATTTCTGCACTAGACTGTTGCAGTGCTATTATTCCACTTTCAGCATCCTATGGAATCCTGGGGTTTGCAGTTTAGGGGGGACCTCAAAGGCCATCCTCAAAGGCCGCTCCCTAAACTGCAAAGCCCAGGATTCCATAGGATGCTGAAAGTGGAATAATAGCACTGTAACGTCTAGTGCGGAAATGGCCTGGGTCTTTGCAAGGTTTCCGTCTCTTGCACTCTCTGTGTGAATGTCTACAGAAAGGGAAAAGATGCAAGCTACTCTTCTTGCACACAGAAGTTTTGTGTAAATCTCAGAAAACACGATCCAGGGGACCTGGGCCTGGCACAGAGGCAAGACCTCAGGAATCCTCACCCAAAACTGAGATAAAGGTGAGCTCCATTCCTATTCCTAGATTAGGGAGGTAAAGAATATTCACAAAAATCTCGACAAGAGAGGCTGTCTCAACATGTTGACCAATGGCTGAGAAATTCAACCTCTATAAGAGGTCTCAGTGTGAGGAGAAGACCAGGAGCACTTTTGCTTGACCTCCAAGGGATCCAAATTGCACAAAAGGGTCCTGGGCTTGCAATATTTATTGCTATAATTCTTGGATTTTTTTTTTTTAAATATCCAAATGACCATTCTGCTTTGGACTACTTCCGGCAATTCCTAACACCAATCCAAGATTTTATTCTTGCACTTGAGCAAATTTCTGATTAATTCTGATACATGGTGAGACACTATATTCCACTTCCTTCCCTCTCCTCCTCCCGCTAGAGTTATAGAGTTGTTGTTGTGTTGTTGTTATCTCATCTTTTTCCCAGTTCAGGGCTCAAGGTGGCCTGCAACAGTTCAAACAAACTCCGCTAAAAAAAAAAAAAAAATTCACACTATACAAAAGTTCAAAATGGAAACGAAAATTGCCAAAAGTATTAAAACCTGTTGAAAACTACAAACTAATTTTTTAGAAAAACTCCAACACACATCAGCCCTCAAAGGTATGCCAAAGCAAAGCAAAGCAAAGCAAAGTCTTAACCTGCCCGAGGAAAGAAAGCAAGAAAGACACCAGTCTATAACCTCTCTGGGAAGGGAATTCCAGAGTCTGGGGGCAGCCACCGAAAAGGCCCCGTCTTGCGTTTTGGACAGACGGACTTGTGAGGGTGATGAGATAGAGAGACGGGACTTCCTAGAAGATCTCAAAACATAGGGAAATGGCGCTGTTTGCACTATAATGCTAGAATAAATAAATTCAGACAGGAGAAAACACGCCTTTCGAATTGTAGAACCACTTCCGCACACCATGCCTCGGTTTTCAAAAACTTTTGGCAAACTCCTAGTACAGATGGGAATTGCTACGAACAGACCCCTCCAAAGGATGGAACGGGGGGATTCGGAGACACCAACAATTGGCGAAACTCAGCAAAATCCAACGCCACACATCTTGAGAGAACTCACATTTCTTTAGACCGTTTTGGAAGAGGATGTGACTTCACATCACCTGTTGATTTATGGTGACCCCATGATTTTTTCATGGGGTTTTCTTAGGCAAGCAATACAGCTGGCCCCCCATATCCATGGATTCTGTATCCATAGATTCAAATATATATATATATATCCAAAAATCAAAATTTGATTTTGCCATTTTGTATAAGGGTTGCCATTTTGCCACACACACTGCACATAATGGGACCTGAGCATCCCTGAATCTGGGTATCCACAGGGGCCCCTGGAACCAAACCCAAGTGGATACTGAGGGCTACTTTACTCAGAAGTGGTTTTGCTGGCATTTAAGCCTCTCCGATTCACTCAAAAAATGTCTTTGCACAAAATGACAATCTTTCCCCCGAGGGAAGCAAAGCGCAGAAGAGCAGCAAGCACAAAAGGACAGGATGACAGATTCAAAGGACACAAGCAAATCCTTTAACACTGATCGCTCTCAGAAGCCCATGCAAGGAGGCATCAGCTATTGGGGCCGAGGTAAGCCGTTTGGCTGGATCTGAGCAAAATTCCTTCCCAGAAATGTGAACTTTCATCCAACCCAGAGAGAAAAATACCTTACACATCTGGTAGCCAAGGAGAACATTTTAGCAGTTTCTTTCTACTCACAGCGCCTGGCTGCTAGACCACCAGGTTACTTTCCCCCAATGAAATGGATGAGGAAAGGTGGATGTGGAGAGGACGGTGACCCCCCCCAACAGGTAGATGAGAAAAGGACAGCCCCCCAAAACTCTTTTGCGCAACACTTGAGCACTGCATGCCCACTTTGGTTTAGCTAACACCTACCGAGACTGGAATTTTCTAAAGAAGAACGTCGTCCCATGTGAAGACAAGACAAAGGAGGATTTAAATCCTTACTTTAACAACAAGAGCAACTCTTCAGTGTCATTAGGAGACCAGTTCTTTAGAGTAGCATTTTTAATAGCCGTCAGGCCATAAAGGCGAATAGGCCGGTGTGCAGTTCATGGTCAGTGCGCACGGCATGCTGTTCTCTGATTCAAATGAATATCCATCCCAAAAAGGGTTATGAGCATTGCATGGCCAGTGGCACATGGCTAATCATGCATGCTGTCCTCTGATGCAATTGCAAATCCATCCAGAAAAGGGATCATCTGCAAAGCATGGCTAGCGACACAGAAGCTTTTGGCACTTGACTAGTATTGCATGCTGTTCTTCAATGGAAATGCATCTCCATCTCGTGCGCAGCGCACGGTGGGTGGCATATGCTGTTCTCCAGTGTAAAGGTGAAGAAGACTCAGGGGACTTTTCCATCAAGATGTTGCTAGCCA
Source organism: Ctenosaura bakeri (assembly GCA_948474755.1). NCBI lineage: Eukaryota > Metazoa > Chordata > Lepidosauria > Squamata > Iguanidae > Ctenosaura > Ctenosaura bakeri. The sequence goes on along the minus strand of CAOLHI010002373.1, from coordinate 249 downwards.
GAAGGGGAAGACAGAGCTTTTAGCCAGAGGGCAGAAGGCTACAACTTTCCTCAAGCATGAATGGGCAACTGTGGTGGATCTCAAGGCCATTTCCCCCTGGCTTCTGGGACTCTGTTGAGGCTGCACGGAGTGCCAAAAACAAAACCAGATGGAATGAAGTCCTAGGCCATTTCTACACTACACTCTTGTAGCGCGATGATTCCACTTTCAACCTCCTATGGAATCCTGAGGTTTGCAGTTTCGGGAGGG